>JASCZW010010245.1:0-37708 GCA_034211315.2 Aedes japonicus
GATTACCTAGAATATCCCAAGACTGTCGCATTATGTCTGTTGACCTTCTACACTTTTGATTATTGTTAAGTACATATGACCCCGATTGGATGACCTCGATCATCCCGGTTTGTATCGTAATGTTTGTTTTTAAGTTCGAAAATATTCACTGAATATGGTTGAATACGTAGCGTAACTTTGTATAGCCCAAAAAGTTATAGTTACTACTGTAGATTCTAAATTCTGAACTAAAAGACAGTTTTTATGACCTAGAAAATGATCAACATTATCAAATAGTGATCGTCGAAAAGGTCCATTCCATATGTTTGAATACATTTTACAATCTTATATAGCCCTGAAAGCTACTGTTACAACTGTAGATCTGAAGTTCTGTACTCAAATGCATTTTGGATAACCTAGAACATCCTGAAGAGATACAAGAATATCTAACGTATATCACCAACATTTAAAAAATACGTATGCATATGCATAATAAGGCATTTATTTTTTTTTCATCCTGAACTTCTTTATATTCACGATGTTCAGTAAGGCCTTAAACTCATTTTTTTTTACAATTTCCAAGATAGAAAAATTAATGCAGAACAAATTTTTGTAAGACAGTGTACACATTTATTCAGTCTCATAGACTGAGCCTGCCATTTTCTTTTTCGGGTCATATATGATCCTTTAGGCCTGAAGGGTTTCATATATTTTTTAAGACAAGACTCTACAATTTTTCGAGAGACCCGATTGTTTTCTTATAAAGTAAGTGCGTAGAAATATTTTCGATCGATTTGCGCAAAAGTTTTGTTTTAGAAACTACTGAGATATTTACGCTCAAAACCTGACCACTTTTCGCGACGGTAGTGAAACGATTTATTTTCAAATTGTACTCCAGTATGGAGAACAAAGACTTAATCCTACGTCAAAAATAAAAAGCAACCAGAAACTTAATTTGTGTGATACATTTGACTTTTTGAAATGCTGAAATGATCGTCTGGGAACAACACTTGTCAGTCCAACAATCGTCCAGATGTAGCGGGATCTGACATGGTGGAAAGCAGCGTTTACTAGCTATAGGAGTATTTGTGTCTAGCGGAGAGCTACTGGTAAGAAAATCCTACTGCTTTTAGGAGATGTTTGGTAAATCTAAAGCACTTGCGCTATTTCTAAAAACAAAATGACGACAAGACTCAACAACCTCAGTGTAACTCCGAGTGATGTTGAGAACGAAGCTGAAAATTTTGGGAGAGAAACGCCATAATTGGGAACAACTATTGTAACAAACGAAATTAAAGAAGAAGAAAGGATTAGGTGAATCGGAAAGCCAGGTGAAGGAAAAGAAAAAGATGAAGGAAGAAGAAATAATGTTGCGTGAAATAGAATAAAATGAAAAATACTAATATTTCATCTCATTTTCTAGCTAATGAAAATGTTCGTTGTTTTCTGATACGAAACTGATTTGTACTAAGTATGAAGATACCTTCCTAATTCATGGCACACGCACAACTGCCAATAGCACGAAGCATTTGTTGACAGAGAAACAACATTCATGCATTGTACAAAAACAATTAAAAGAGCTACGAATATTTTACTACAAATTTAGAAGAAACGTCTCTCTGGTACATGCATGAATGACTAGAAGATCTACTTTATCGACTCGAAATGTAATTGCCAAAAAAGCGCGACCAAGTGGAGTTGTCCAGCGTTTTATCATTGTTTCTGACATGCGATTCCAACATGTATTTTTGGGAAGAGCTGATACTGAATCCGTCGTTAATCTCACTAATTTTTGGTGACTCGTGAGAAAATGCTTGATTAATAAGTTTGAAGTTACAAGAAGCGCTTCAATTTTTATTTTGGGAAAAATAAATTATTCCCGCCCATCCCAGCAGCAACACCATCATACATTAGTATAGGAAAGGCTTGTAAGATGGAACACGATCCGTTTTTTGCTCGTAACATGTATAATTTTTATTTTTCGCAGATCCAAAGACATCTCTCGAAAGAAGAACTCAACTTGGCTCCAAGGAACTGATTATTTATAGTCATAAAAAAAGTTATGGCCTATTTTCAAAATCCATCGCAAAATTGCAATTTCGAAAAATGGCTTGTAAGATGGAACATGATTCGATTTTTGCTCGTTACGTGTATATTTTTAATTTTTCGAGGATCTTTCAAAGAGGAACTTAAATACTCTAAGTTTGCCTACGGAACTAATTATTTATAGTCATAAAAAAATGGCCTTTTTACGAAATCCATCGAAAATTGCAATTTTAAAAATGTATTGTTATATTTCAATTTATTATTGATTCCATGGCATTTTTAAACATACAAAATGTCATTCATATGTTTTAAAACGAAAAAAAAAATGTGTTAAATAGTACAAGCTCAACAGTGTTCCATCTTACAAACATGACGCCATAAACACAAAACATAAAAAAATTGTTTCACTTTACGATTTGTTTGGAAATGCCTTTGGATCATAAAAATACACCAAAAATGCTAGCCAGCACAAATGTTAACCTTTTGATATCGATGGGAAATTTCCACTTACTAAGCACAAGAAATAATTGCTACTTTAATTATTTCATCACTTTCGAACATTGAAACCTGGAAGAGCTAGATCGAATGAGAGTATTCACTCCAAAAGCAAATGAAAATTGAAAAATAGTAAAAAAATGAGGTTAGCACTTGTCAGCGCGATTGTGTTGTCGTTATGAATGTCAAAAGTTGCGCTGTTCCATCTTAAAAGCCGTTCCATCTTACAAGCCTTTCCTCTACTGTTTCTGTCGCAGTTTTATTAGCTTTATTTAAGATTTAGGCTCTATTCTATCAAACAAAGTTGTGTTAAAAACAAATATTACAACATTATTGATTTTTTCTATTTTATTAACTTGAAATGAGACAGTAATGTAATCTATAATATGTAGTTTACACGCAGACCATTCACCTACCGAACCCTACCGAAGCCATAAAACTTAAGGATTGTTCGCGACAAAATCTGGACAGATTAAATTTGGAATAAAACAAACTTGCTGTTAGTTCAATCTAAGCATTTTTTATTCATTTAATTGTGCATTATTAGTCATCTTAAAACTAATCACAGTTACTTAATTAGGCTGCATGAAGAAACTACGAAGTTTTGAGTTTACTCCAGCCATTAGGGACTTTGCAGACTTCTCTGCAACCGATTTGTCTGCTTTTGTCCAAGATTTTCGAAATTTTTCTATAATTGTAGCTTGCAGTTAGGTGGATTCGCCTCCTTCGGTACAACATGGACTCCATTCGCTTTACACCATTCCAAAACATCTTTGGCATAATGACAAGATGTCAAATCAGGCCAGAATAGCGAGGGAGCGTCATGGTTGCGTAGAAATGAGAACAATCGCTTCTTTAGGCATTCTTCACGGTATATTTCCTTGTTTACCGTTCCGGTAGTGATGAAGCATTGGCTTGCTCGACAACGGCTACATATTGCCTGCCAAACCAAATATATTTTGGCAACTTGGCCTTTTTCTTCGTCCTGAAATGCTCCTCTACGCCGTTCCGTTTCATAGCAGTATAATGAGACATTCCGGGAAACTGCTTAGAGTACAGTGTTCACCTTGTACGGTGCTTGGAAGTATGCACGAAAGTTAGGGACATTTTTGTTTTTCTAGCCAATATTTGCTTCACCTTCGCGTCCTTCTGGTGATTCCTGAGATTCGTTTGTGTTCCGTTCCCAGCCTTTCTAGCTGTCTAACGGGTATCGAAAGATTTAAAACGTTATGGGCAGTGCATGCACGAAAACCAAGCTATTTTGCAAGTTTACTTACTGACAGATCCGGATTTTCATTGCGACCGCAAACAATTGCTTTTTGCACTTGCTTTTTTTTTTCGACGCAATCTTAGATCTAAACGCTATCACCAAAAATTGATTTTACACAATGAACAGACATACGTGCATCAGTCTGCGAAGTATTTCACGCGTTGATGAAGTATTTCCAGAGATATACGTATTTAGAGGTGTCCAGATTTTGTCATGCACAAGCCTTAAGACATGCAAACGCATCACCTAACAACCACACTAGTTATGCGGAACAACAACTCGGACTACGAACTCGATCTTCTGAGCTGAGAATTGCTCCGATATAACATTTAGGGCCATTAATAGGTTTCAACGTATCCAGATAAGCTAATAAACTTCAGCCTCTTTGGTAATTTAAAAATCTACAAGGTACAGCTCCATTGGGTTGTTCGGGATGATGACGTAGGACTACGCAACTGTATGTAAGCCATTCAGATTTTACAATGCAATATTTTTTGAATTAACCTTAAATTTTCTTAGCATTAAAATACAAGCAATTTGGTGTGTTTTGATTTGATTGGTGCTCAATAACATAGAAATGATTGAAAAAAGTAGGATATATTTTTTTGAGATGTGCTAGGTCGTCCAAACTGTACTGGAGTTCAAAACTTAAGATCTACAGTTGTTACGGTAGCTTTATCCGCTTTACAATGTTATTGTACATCTTCAAACATATTCAATATATGCCATGGAAGACCAACAGACATTATGAGATAATCTTGGGATATTCATGTCAATCAAACTAATTTAACTTTGTGCAGCTTATTAAGCTACTATTATAATTGTAGACCTTATGTTTTGAATGACCTAAAACTAACAAGATTTCCTATGATGTATGTGGACATTTCAGAATAGTCATTGAATATATTTGAATATTAGTTATGTATAACCCAAGAGACTGCGGCTTCAACTGTTTATCTTAAGTTCTTAACTCAAGTCAGTTTTTATGAACTTGAACATCCCAAGATAATCTGATAATGAATGGTGACCTTACAGAAGATTCACTGAATGCGTTTGAATGCATATCGTCACCTTTCATAGGTAGTAAAGCTAATGTTTCGACTGTAGATCCTAATTTCTGAACTAAAGGGCAGTTTTGGTGACCTAGAACAGATCCCAAAATATCTCATTCTATCTGTTTACCTTTCCTAAAACTCACTAAAATTGGACATATTGATACTTTGTTTGGTCCAAAAAGTAACAGTAGAAGTTTGGTCCAATAAGTAGAAGATTACCTCATAATGTCTGTTGGTCTTCCAAGATATTCAATGAATATATTTCAATACACAGCATAGACTTGCATTTCCCAAAAAGCTTATGTTGCAACTGCAGGTCCTATGTTCTGATCGCAGGAATAGTTTGGATTACCAAGAACATGTCAGATTGCTTCGTAATATTTGTTGACCTTTAAAAATATTAATCGTATGTATATGAATATTTACGTAAATTTGTATTGCTTTCTAAATTATTGTTACAACTGCAAATCTTAAGTTCTGTACGCCAGCACAGTTTGGATGACCTAGAGGATCAGAAAAATATAAAATATTGGCTGTTGACCTTCCAAAAGATACATTGCATATGTTTAGTCACCTATATTAGTCACCTTACATAGTCCGAAAAGTTACTGTTACAACTGTACCACGATTGGGGACTTTTTTCACTTAGCAGGCCTTCAGTCCTCACTTCTGCTTCACTTTTTGTACGTATGATTTTGATTTCCCAGCTTTGCGAGCCCCATTTTGCACAGAAAGATTGGGATTTTTCTCAACAATGGCTACCATCTTCATGTCCATTTGTCGGGAGCATACTTTTCGATTTGTTCCACTTCCAACCTTCCGATCCACAGTCAAGCGCTGGTCAAATGATTTGCAAACACATAATACGGTATTTTTTGGTAGTTTTAGTTTTTTGGCAAGACCGCGTACCGATAAATTCGGATTTTGCTGTCGTTCGCACAAAATGCGTTTGATTCTAAGCCATTTTACTAAATGTAACAAGAATGTAAACATATTGTACCACGAAATAAGGTGGAGAGTTTCAGCTGTCATATAAGTGAATCAATTTATCGATCCGTGAAATAAATCAAAATCTACACCGAAAGAAAAGCGTCCAAAATTTACCCAAGGAGATGAATCCTTTAGACTGTCCCCAGGCAAGACCAATTGAAACTTGTTGAGTTCTGGCAAGGCATATTTGCGCAAACATGTTAAGGCAGTGGATTCCATCAAAACTTTAAAAAAACGTTTAAAAGAGACAAAAGTATCAAAAATCTATGGAAAACACTCTGTGCTGTAGCTTATGAGCAGTGTTGGATCAGAAGTCTGCTCTTTGGCGTACAATTAAAAGAATCTCGGAAGTATCACGTTGAACTGTAGAAGAATATTGAAGAGAACATTAAAGTCCAATAAAAACTCAATTCACTATTGTTATTTATTATTTACATATCCTGTTTCGACTTACTGGGACACCCTATACCCATGATTTAAAGCCAAAAGAATCCTGTTGTCTTCTAGACAGATATTGCGTCTTGCTATAACAAAGAATCAAAGGTAGAATGGTACATCACCAAGAATGTTCCATTTGTTTCAAAGGATATAAACTGAACTCTCCTAATTGTCCAGCAGTTCGACCAATTGAAGAATTTTGGGCACTGACGAAGGCACATTTTAGGAGACGTGTGTCGGCAGCTGAAAACATGCAACAGTTTGAAAAGATTTAAAGGGAGTGTCAAAAGTTGTTGCTATGAAGTCTGTGCTGAACTTTCACTAGAAGGTGCGCCAGTTGGTATACAATCGCTAAATTGCAAATATTGAGAATACTACTGATGAAAACTCTTTACTTTTTCAGTAACATTAATGAAATGTCTAGCATCTCGTTACTCCACGTATGGGAGAATACAAAGAAAGACTATATCAGTGACCCAGACAACCAACATGCACGTATATTGAAACAAAAAACCGTTTTGCTCCACTTAGATCACAATTCTCCTACATGTGTGTATGTGTGTGTAGGTGTGTGTGTGTGTGTGTGTGTGTGTGTGTGTGTGTGTGTGTGTGTGTGTGTGTGTGTGTGTGTGTGTGTGTGTGTGTGTGTGTGTGTGTGTGCGTGTGTGTGTCTCAATCTCCCACTGATGATCGGCAATGCTTTTATGGAAGCTGCTTGTCTCTGCATTGCTTCAATCATTGATTGAAGGCGACAGCTCTATTGAAAATCCAACGACCCACCCTTGCAGCACACTTGTTGCAGTACAGTTGAAGCTACTTGAATGCAACTCAATTAGGTCATAATCAAGTAACTGCAACCAATTATTTCCCATTTGTGCTGCTAGGGCATTTTAAGAAAGTCGATTCATACACGTACATTTTAGGGTCAGCTTCATATAAAATAAACCCCGCATGAAAATCTTTACGTATCAAAAGAATATTTGACGAATTATTACGAGAAAACGACGCTTCAAAAGAAAATCATTTGAGTTTATTAGCAAGACAATGAATCACAATCTGCCAACGTGCTGTAAAAATCTCCATCAAACTATGAAAATATCGCATCTTGCCTACTTTGATGAACTGAATATGACTGATACTTTGTAACTTACGCAGCATTTGCCACAAATTTTACATAGGGCCTAATGTAATGTTTGGCTTGAAACATTTTTTTCAAAACACAGCAGCAATTGCAATTCCAAGCGTAGTATCTACGATGGCAACGAGTGAGCAATAGATTGTATGCGGTCGTAATACAAACTCCAACTGGTCGAATTATCATAATTCACGAACGTAGCTATCATAATTCAAGGATTCATTTTAAGATCGTCCGTGCGTATAGTGAAAATAGAGCAGCAGTGTTTGACACACTGATAGTGTTTGGATTAAAAAATATTGGAAGAGAATTCGAATTATTCTGTTTGATTTGTGATTCGGAAAATATGAATTTCAGCTGTTTTTAAAAAGCCAATAAACATTTGGGACTGAGGTCATACAGTTACAAAACGAAATGACCTGCCGAACTTATAAGCAAAATCATGGACTCGACGATAACCTTTTGCCACCCAAGGCACAGTTGACAAAGAAATTTACAATAATGAGTACACCCAAAATAAAAAAGCAAGATTGTAATGCAATTTCGCATGATTTGGTTTCATTTCTCGTAATGGATCGCAACTTAGAGAAAAAATGCAACATTGGTCGTGGGCAAAAAAGCAACACATCAATTCGATTAGAAAAATTCAATGTGTGCGTGAGGTAGTACAGTTGATTAGTAGTAGTAAATTCAATGGCTCACAAAAAAAAGATCTCGATCCGCTACCGAGAATCGAACCGCGACCGTCAGCATGACGGCTCTTCATTGTAACCATCCAGTCACCACAACAAATTGAGGTGAACGGAATAAAAGCCCTACAGTTGCTTCGGTTGTCGAGGCACTCAAGTTAACAACAATGAAGCAAATGTCGGTCGCACACTTACATGGCTTCGTTTATTTCACGCATAGTGACTTGATGAGAGGGCGATAGGAGGGTGATGACGAGTGCAAATAAAAATAGAACACTTGACATCGGAATAGCAACAGTGGCAAATGGCGTAGCAGCGTTCTGTGCCATTGTCTCACCCATATTGAGAAGTTGTTGACGGTTGAACAAACCAAGGGTTGCTGCGACTGTCGAGACACTAAGCACACAGCGATAACCGCTTGCACACACTTGCATGGTTTTGTTTGTACCATTAAAAGCTTTGTGGATCATGATGGGCAAAATTACCTTTCCAGAATCATGCGGATTTCTCAAGATATGATTGCAAAAACTGCAATTGCATTTTTTGCTACAATTTCAACTTTTGGGTGTACAATCATACCGTTTGCCCAGAGAGTCGAGAAATTTTCCTCAAAAATTCCTAGACCAGACCGGGAATCGAAACCAGCCACCTCTTGCATGGGATTGCTTTGTAGCTGGTGATGAAGGCAGCGCGACCCCGGTAAGGCTGAAATCTTACCCTGCCTCGAAAATTGGAAGTATTCTTTATACGAAATATAATTTCAGATCATCCATGGAAAAATTATTGTATAGTAACTTTGAATTGTTATTCTTCCTCGTGACTATGAAATGCCAGTCCATCTAAAATTACAGCAGAATCAGCAGACATGCAGACCTTACAATATAATTGTTATTATCATTTTATATTATAACATCCCTTCACAATATCTGTTTTGCTATTTTCAGCTTTGCATTTGCATCGTTGTTATGTATGGCTACCTAACTCACGTTATGTTTTTGAAAAGAGAGCTTGGTCTTTAACGTTTTTTTAAGAGAGGATTATATACGACAAATTTAACAAAAAAAATAAAACATTCTTCGTCCAAAATAATTTTTATAAAAACTAATTTTTTTTTTGTTATCTTTCATTTTCTAATTTAAACACATAAAGAACTTTTTATGGGCCCAGTTATCAAATAATTTCCTTTCTTTTTTTCAATTGATTTGTTTTATTTTTTTATTGACTGAGTTTCCTTTATTGGCCAGTAAGCATACTTATATGAAATATATTACGCAATATAGTTTGCTTAAATTTTCTTTGCAATTTGGATAGGCTACTAGATGATCAAATTTATTTCATTATATCACGTTGAAAGTTTCACTATTATAGAGTTTCAATCATTTTATATCGCAGCGGAAGAGGCAAATAGCTGAATTTCATTATTATTACTACATACATTATTTAGTATTTCTTCACAAAAATTTTTTGTTATAATTTTCAGTTTGCAAATGGAGTTTTAACCAATTCAATTTCAATAGATTTAACCAACTTTTTCAGGATACCTCAAATCAATATTTTGATGAAATGCTGCTATCGCTGAAAATGAAAAAAAAAATGGGCTTAAGCGTGAATCAAAGACCTCTACACTCTAACACTTCACAACATTTTTTACTTTTCAGGATCAACCGAATGGAAATCATATATAATAAATACGAATGCTTTAATACTACAAGCATTCGTATTTGCATGAATATGTATACACTATTATAAAAATATTCATGGGAATGGGAGGTACCATCCTTTCTTTGCTGATGAATTCTTTAAAGTTGCTGGAATAAGTGATAAGTAAGTGATCCTGATAAAAATAAATCATTCATATACATATATTATGCATGGAAAAGTTTCATAAAAATCTGACATCCGCCGGATAAAACTTTTACGATATTAAAAAAAAATTCAGCTCCTAGCATCTCAGTGAAACTTATAACAGTATCTTCAGATTTAAAACCACTTCCAGGTCACTATCTTAACTTGATCGCTTTTATGACTAGTTTGCCTACAAAAAAAGTTCCAACTCAGGTCTATGAACAAAATTGGTTCAATAGTTTAAGTGCTCTGTATGAATATATGTAAGCGAGCGAATTTTGACTCGAATACGGAATATATAAAGATTTTTTTTTGTAATCAGAGTGCTTTAGAATCACACAAGTTAGCTAAAAAATTGATGCTGATTGCTCCGAACCTCGATGGTCTCTCTTAAGTAGAGATGAAAAAGCTGGTAATAGTACAAGAATGCAAACAGTATTGATGTTCTATGATATCATTGAATGTCATCGGATAATTATTATGTACGTCCGTTCAAAGTAGGTTTTTTTGCAAGTCACAATACAAAACTGTAGCTGTGCAAATTTTTGCTTTTTTAATCTATCACAACCAAATCTTCGATAATCTGAAGCTTTTATAGAAAAACAAATCTATAAACATCCACCAGAATCCAGCCAAAAAGTGTAGGTCAGCTTTTTATAATGGCTCTTATAATTCTTTCACATCTTTGCTGATAATTTGCTCAACTAACTCTCTTCACCTTCATCTGATTGCTCACACAACATTTCCCATTCAGATTTCAATCACAAAGCGTCAGATTAATCACACCAACGAAATCATAAATTTAACACCCAACCAGCAACCACAGCCAGAAATTCTCCGGACAAATAGGAAACCGCTACAACCGCCATAGAAACTTGAACTACACGAGACGCGAACTCTTCCCTTCGCATTGAGACCCTAGCACATTCGGATAAACCGCTGTATTTTATTGTGAATTTTCTCACAAAGATCCAAACAGTTATGTCTCGTTAGTGGAACCCCGATTCAAGCCGCACACACAGGAACAACAAATTGTTGTGCGAGATGTGACCGCGGGAACATGTACCGAAAAGGAATGCGTGATTCAGCAGGCATCTGCACTACATTCGAGTTCTTTGCCACGTTCCAAGACAGGTCCAACTAACCCGTCACATGGCGGGACTGGGCTCAATGATAGCGAAGGCATTCATTCACATACCGGTCGTGTGTAAAGTAAGGCAACACGATGATGATGATGATGATGATGACGATGCTGCTACGCACTAAGTGATGGCAGTAAAGTGGTTTAGTGTGAGGAAAACAGAAAAGTTTTAAGTATATGAGGCACATGGGAAAAGCCATCACAGCGGCATTGTAGATAACTGTAGTTCAAGTTTTCAACGATATTATCATACAATTGAGATCTGATGATCCCCCGCATCACCACCGCCATGCAGTTGCCCTAAAGAAAGCAAAGGAAAGCGAAGGAAAAACTCCCGATGCATTTGACCTTGACCAACATCGGATCCGGTTTACATGTCTTGCTCCCATATCTCGCTGTTGATTGTGAGGCTTAGACATGGAACAGATGGAAAGAAGGTGTTCAGGTTAAATTTGGTATGCTCATAAAAGTCGATAGGATAAACAGG
This sequence comes from Aedes japonicus, assembly GCA_034211315.2. Lineage (NCBI taxonomy): Eukaryota > Metazoa > Arthropoda > Insecta > Diptera > Culicidae > Aedes > Aedes japonicus. Next base: position 11,571 of record JASCZW010010245.1, read on the forward strand.
AAGAGGGAAGGAATAAAGCCGAATGCGTGCTAATGGTATAATTCAATCATAAATGATTGTGTCCATTTCTTGAGGGATGAACTGCCACATACTCACACACGCGATGTGACGTGACGTTTTCAGCTGAAACGGTTCTTTTTGAGTGTGATTTCCGAAACGAGATTGAATCCATAAAGTGATCACAACTCTGCATCAGTTGCTGAGATGGGGAAAACGCGATCTTGCGGAAGAAAGGAAGTGAAACAACTCGCATGACTATTGACACTGCACTGCCATAGGGCAGGGTAACGGTATAAATGTAGACATTAGGATCAATTAAGCATGAACAAACTTTTGAAGAATGTTCATTAGCGAAGAGTTACTAATTGGTTGCAGAGCAGCGATTTAAGAATTGCTTATTTACGGTTACATTGTTCGCTGATAACCAACACTATTCGAAACCGCTTGTAGATCGTCTTCTGTTTTGGATTTTATTTATTTGCTTTTGGGGAACGCATGATGTATAATTTTGTTTGCATAGAGCTAGACAATGAGATTTAAGCTCTTTTTTTAAAAGTTACCAGTTGTGAGTTTGTCCAAAACAAAATTTTATGAGTAAAGAGACACGAATATATCTGACTATTTTCCTTTTTTTGTGTGAAAATTGTGTACAGCCAACAGGGATGCCATATTAACAGACATGTCTGTAAATTTGCAGACTTTTGACTGGATGACTGGATCAACGGTGTACGTTATGAGATGTTAAACGAGATAAACGAGAGAGAGAGAGAGAGAGAGAGAGAGAGAGAGAGAGAGAAGAGAGTGAGAAAGGGAGAGGGGGTCAGGGGAGATGGAGCTGCTGTACCACTTTTAAGAAATGTATGTAAGTTCTTCAAATAGCTAAAGGCTTCACTCAAAGGTTTTGTGCCACGTGCCGAGATAAGTTGATGTAGCGATGGTAGCCTTTTGTCGGATGAGTGTCAAGTGATCGAAAAATGGAGCACCATCTGAATGGCGCTGATGAACAAACAGCCGAAACAGAAGATATGCCAGTTCCAGCAAACAAGCAGAAAGACCCAGCTTAAACTATGAACGACGTTAAGGAGACCATCAAACGGCTAAAGAGCAGCAAAACAGTTAGTGAAGACGGTATCGCGCCAGAACTTATCGGTTTGAACCTGGGAAACTGATAAGATTGATGCACCGAGTAGTTGTCAAGATTTTAGACAGTGAACAACTACCAGAGGAATGGAAGGATGGAGTGATTTGTCCAATCTATAAGAAGGATGACAAATTGGGCTGTGAGAAGTACAGAGCGATCACGATCACTGATGCCGCTTACAAAATCCTTTCTCAAATACTGTTTTGTCAAATACCGCCGTAAACAAATTTGACGGTTACGGCCGGCCGTTGAACAACCGACCAAATCTTTACGTTGTGACAAATTATTCAAATCATCTTTGTTCACGTGGTTGACCATTTTTACGAAACCATGTTGATGTTCAGATATTACAGGCTGCATGGCAGGATATAGCACGCCGTGCAAAGAACTCTCAAAAACTTTCGCTAGTTAGTTCAAAATAGATATCGGTCGATAGTTCTCCACGGAATGTGTTTCCAGCCTTGTGGTTTTGAATATTTGATGCCAGCTTCCAAGCATCCTTAAATACTCCTTCGATGAAGGATCGGTTGGAAATCACTGTAACGGGAACAGAAAGCGACTGACCGCATTGTTAGACAAAGTCCTTTAGATGAATCGACAGCGCTGAGAGCTTTCGGAATATCGTTATCATTGAAAGTGACTTGAGGAAGTCGAAGGTAATACGATAAAAGATTTTCCAAATATTGCTGTGACATCGGAGGTGGGTTGCCCAGGTAACATTTCCAAAAACATTCAGCTTCAATAAGTTTTGTTAAAGTTTTATGAAAACCACTACAAATCAATTTGATTTTATTATGGTACCAAGAGTTGCCAATAGGTTTTATATTTTAGTCAGGTTTATGAGAACCTACACAGCTTCTTTACAATGATCTTGAAGCGTTGTCTACAAAAAATTATTTTACTCCTATCAAAGGTTTTATTTTGAGTTTACTAACTCACGAAATGCTGTTTTAAAATGCCGTTTTAGGACTCATTCATATTATCTTATTATGGTCAGTTGAAAAAGCGTTTTAAAACCATTTTGCCTCCAGTAAATGCATTTAACGGCAAATTGGTATTAAGGAAAGTCGCAAATTGACCAAATAGTATTATAGTAGCAATTGCAAAGATAAATTGGCTTTTTGGAAAAAAAAAATGGAAAAAAGTGATTTCTTCCAATTTCCATATTGAAATATACGAAATCATTGATATGTACGAAATCAAGTGGAAAAATGAATACACCAAATATTAGATGTAATGCAAACGAACTGTACATCGGAGACCAATTTCGGCATGCTTTTATGTAATATTATTGAATTCCATGCACAGATGTGATCATTTGGCTTTATGCTGGTTTTCATGGCAGCCAATAGGTTTTATGAAGGTTCTTAAGGGGTCATTACATCTTTCACTAGAACATTTTCAATTTCTTTATGGTCTTCTAAAGGTTTTATTAATTTGTTTTCACAACCGTCAATAAAGACTGTATTCGATGAAATTTGGACACACGCAATTGTTCGTAACTTTTTAGCGTGTGGGTAAAAATTATTGAAATTTTAACTGAATGTATTTCATTGTGTTGTGTCAAGTGTGTAGTGAGTTTCATGAAAATCGGTCGAGTGATTTCAGTGATGGCTTCGAATGAAGAAATAGTGCGCCAACAAATTTTGGGCACTCACTTCAAAACCCAAACGCTTCTCATCGATGGATCGGAAAACAGCTCGGAATCGCACATTCAACCGTATCTCATGTGATCAAAACGTTCAGGGACCGTAAGACAACCAAGCGGAAAAATGGTGGTGGCAAAAAACTTGGCACAACAAATCCGGAGAAGGCCGGGATGGTATTGAACCAATTTAAGCGTTATCCCAACATTTCGATCAGGGATGTTGCGGAAAAGGCGAAAGTTTCAGTTTGTTTTGTGCAGAAAACAATGAAACGTTCTGGATTACATGTGTACAAGGTCCAGAAGGCAGCAAATCGGAGCGATAAACAGAACTCGGTGGCCAAAACTCGTGCAAAAAAACTGTACAGGGACTGGCTCACAAAACCGTTCTGCATTGTGATGGACGATGAGACCTTCATTAAAGCCGACACCAAACAAATGCCAGGACAGGAACACTACGTCGCCACCTCTATGTTGGCCGTTCTGGAGAGAGTACGGAAGAAGAAACTGTAGAAATTCGCCAAAAAATTCCTTGTCTGGCAAGCGATCTGCGGATGTGGCAAAATAAGTCAGCCCTTCATCACCTCTGGGACCGTCAACGGACAAATCTACAAGGACGAATGCCTCCAAAAACGACTTCTGCCCTTCTTGAGATCTCACGATGGCCCGACACTGTTTTGGCCGGATTTGGCATCTTGCCACTATGCCCGGCCCGTCTTAGACTGGTACAAAGATAATAATGTAGTTTTTGTACCAAAAGACGTCAACCCTCCAAACACTCCAGAACTTCGCCCAATTGAAAAATTTTGGGCAATCATGAAGGCAAAGCTCGTTAAAACTCCAAAACTGATAGAAAATGAATTTGAACTAAACAAAGTGTGGTTAAAAGTAAGTAAGCAAGTCGGTCCTATCATTGCCCAAAATTTGATGAAAGGGGTCAAGGCAAAGGTGCGGGCATTTGGGTTGGGAGAAGAGGTTCAATAAACCAATGATGTCAAAACTTAACCATTTAGTAGTGTTTTATTAAGGAAAATTTTTTGTGACCTATTTTGTGTGTCCAAATTTCATCGAATACAATCTTTAGATTGAGCGACTTTATACAAATTTCGGCTTTAAAGATGCATAGAAGAGGTGTTGTTGGACAAAACAGTTTTGAATGTGGTTTTATCTCAAAACTGGGAAGAGTGCTATACGGCTAGAATAAAACTAAAATTGTTGCTTGAGTAACGTCATGTACCGAACGGAAGAGCTCGACAAATATATTCACAGCTGTGACCAACGAGCAAGAGCTATGAGACTTGTAAGAAACATCAACGAAAACTCTGGCAGAACTCTTTTGATTGTTGATGTAGGTCCAGAAGGAAGATGTATGGTGTCTGAAATATGCTTGGACACTGTCGATAGACTCACGGAAACGAATCTGTTGCACATGAGTATACTCCTCTTCAGCAAGCTTCAACTCTCTCGTGCTCGTAGAATCCCTGTTCCGAAAGAACCGTTTCCTGATCTTTCGTAAGTGGCTACGACTATTGCGGAGTTGTGGCGTCCACCAAGGTTGGCTAAACTGAAGGCCTACGAGGTTTTTTTTGGAACAGTATCTAGGATGATTTGATGGATAGTTCTATAGAAAGTGGTAACGAAGGCATCAATAAAAGCATTGTTCAGTAGCTGGTTCCAATCCTGGAATGCGATCATTGCATTTATGGTTTGTTAATTTGTTAACAGCACCAGTGTCAAGCAAGGTTCTGTTCGGTACACGAAAGCTCAACATAGAAAGTAGTTCGGGGACATCAGCTTCAACTTTTAACAGTTTAGCAATAAACAATGACTGCTGTATTTTCCGACGTCATTCTAGCGTGTCCAAACCTAGTAGTCGGGGCAACTATCAGAATACGGTGGCAAGTTGTCAGGACCTCGCTATGGCAGGTTTTTCAGAGTCAGACGAACAGAACGCTTCTGAACTCGTTCGATTCTGAGGCACCACGTGATCTGGCGAGGCTGCCATACAACCGACGCGTTTTCCAAGATTGGACAAACAAGTACACAGTACAATTACTTCCGGCAGTCTTAGTCCGAAAAAGCCTTCGTTACCTTCTAAGAACTGTACTCGAAAAAATGCCCCATTTTTATCCGTGTGTAACTTTTTTGTCCGTGGATAAAAATTGATGAAAATCTGGGTATAACTAGTTTGAAGTGAATTGTTTACTTGTGCAAAATCGGTTCAGTGGTTATTGAGATGTAATCGAAACAAGAAGAAAATCGCCGGAGAATTTTGCGCGCCGTCATGCAAAATACGACTGCGACCATGAGATGGAGCGGAAGACAACTGAGAATCACCCGTACAACTGTGTGGTGGTAAAATCGTTCAAGGAGTCCCAGACGACCGAGTGGTGGGCTGGAAGTGGAAGAGAGCTGACCCTGTGGAAGCCCGGAAGGTGTTGGATTATTTCAAGTGTAATCCGTACCTTTCGATTCGCGACGCGGCTCTGAAGCATGTATTCAAGGTCCTCAAGGCACCGAACCGGCGTGATCAACAAATCAAGGCGGCCAAATCCCGCGAAAAGAAGCTGTATCGAGAGCGGTTAACGAAACCAATGTGTGTGGTTATGGATGACGAAACCTACATCAAGGCAGACGCAAAGCAAATACCGGGGCTGGAGTTCTACGTTGCCGAAATCACGGTTTGATGTTCCGGAAGACAGAAGGAAGAAGAAAATGGACAAATTCATTATATGTATCAGTTCATTCTCTGAAAGTTTCAATAAAATCCGACTTAAAATAAATTTTTGGCGAACACTTTTGTCTGGTGCATTTTTTTCGAGTACAGGCCTTAAATCAGAGATCGAAATTCTCACTCAGCTGGGTGAAAAACATGCTCTCTTTCAATCAGGTTGTCGATGAGTAGCGAACCGTTCACATTTTCATCTCTCCTTTTTCGCCGATAATTCATTATCCTCTCTCTTGCATATGCGAAAATATCTCTTTCCAAAATTGAAAATAAGGCCAAGTCGGTGCACACTGGTACCGCCATGCACTATCATTATAGAATTCTAATGTCATATTAAATCAAGCAAGAAGACTGGTGCATTTTCAGGTGTCAAAAAGTAAGTGAACAATAATTATCGGCATCTAGGATTCACTGAAAAAGAAACGATTTATCAGCTACTCATGCTCTCCGAAAACTATAAATCGCCGTTGCTTTTCTCGTGAAAGCTGCTGTGAGCGTTTAATAGTCTCTCGCTTCTCACATTCTCATCTGTTTCTCCAAACGGGTGAAAAAGGACGTTTCGGTCTCTGCCTTAAATGAAGCCCAACTGTCGAGTTGCTTATGATATGATCGCAGAGCGGTGTAGCTAGCAAATCATTTTTGAATCTAGTTGAACGCCCATATCAGTCACACACACAATGAACTCAACGATTTTTCCAGAAGTTAGTAATCTTCTTACGAAAAACAACTTTAAATCACCTGCGTAGACCACTTTGAAACCTTCGTCCAAAAGGAAAGCAGCATAATTGAAAAACAAGATGAACAATAGCGGTCCGGGATTGCTACCTGTGGAACTCCAGACTTGTTAGAATACGGCCATGATACACTTTTTTTTTTTTAATACTCGGGATTTTCAGATTCAGATCTGTTTTGTTTTGATCTGCTTCTATCGTTTAAATAATTCTGGTTTCAACCTATCCATGCTTCGTGTGATTTATCTTTTATTTTGAGAAAAAAAAATCAAATTGTTTTTAAATACAAGCCAAACCTGTAAAATTTATTTGCGATTGCATCGATATAAATTGATATAAATGTTGGGATCGATAATTCTGATAAAAAGCTACAATACAATATCTGAACGTGCGGAATTATTTAAAGTTTACCCTCTTTTTTTTATAAAACAGCTGCTTCAGAATCCTAAATTTTTTATTCATTCACTCGAGGCAAAAATTTATTTATAATGCATTTTTGGTTTGAGCATTATATATAGTCAATGTTTTGCAACAACAGGGAATTCAACAATTCATGACTCCTCAATTATTTACAATGTGCGTATGAAAAGGTAATTCAATTGGGAAGTCATAAACGAAAAACAAAAAATGTGCTAAACACCCGTTGAAGAAAAAGGCCAACGCGCAAGTTGTGCTTAATAAGCGCCGAGAACCGGGTCAAAAACCTGTATCTTCATGTTTACTTCAATCTCGATTTTCTTTCACCAGTCCCTTTAAATTTCGATACGTACACTTCTCTGCATCACGATGTTCTCTGAATCTCGTTCGTTTTATAATTCAATGATTTCTTCTAATCATTCTGAAGTGGATCAAATTCTCTCTGAAAGTGCGTTCCATAACAGTTTGTTTGACATTGATCAGAATTAGCAAACAAATTGCATGCTACTCTGTAAAACTCGATTTTTAGCACTTACCGTAATTCTCAAACTAGGCAATTTGTTGAATAAATTTATGACTCATGCTGGATTAACCTTTATTCTGTAACATGTTGAAAAGACAATTTTCTGCTACTAGTTATAACGACAGAAAATTTAGTTGACTGCTGCTTTTCTCCGTTCATGGTAAGTGAAAAATGCTCATTAACAAAGTGATCATTGGTCAATAAGTCTTTTTTATTCGATGACCCTGCTAATAATGTTGAAGGCAATGTATATCCCCAAAATAACCAGATTTATTGGCGTCTTCACAATCGCCGTTACACCGTTGCGTGTATTATTCCACAGCAACAAAACGCAGCGACAGAAAATGCATCAAAATTGCTTCACAAACCCAACGTTCTCTATCAAAACGCATATGTTTAAGAAAAAAACATTGTCCCTCATTAACCAAAACATACTCTCCTCTCACTCACAGCAAACGGATTTCACGTCGATAGAACTGCTTGTGCTATGATGTGATCTACAAATCGGCCCAGTTATTGACCTTTTCGTAGAAACGGAAATGCTGCTCGGAGAGGAAATGCATCATCAATAGGAACAGGTGGTAAGTAGTCTGGAAGGGGCGATGTCTGGAGAATGCGGCGGGTGGGAGAGGACGTCCTATTGCGATGTTTTCAGGTCGGTTTCAACGACCCGAACAACATGTGGCTGGGCGTTGTGCTGCATGATGATCATAATAAAAAAAAAAAACGCGGAGCAGGTTCCCCCAAATACTCAGTATGAGCTTCGAACGAAAACTCATCACCTGCGTGATTATCGCCATCTCCATTTACAATCCTTCCTTTTTTGCCGTTGGGGCATCTTTTCGCACACCATAAGACACCGTTCTACGAGTTCTTATTGTGTTTGCATCTACACTAAAATCAAGTTTTAACCGCCATGAAATGAGTCTCGGATGCAACCTTCACGTACGCAATGGCCCGCTGAAAACTGCACACATTAGGTTTATTTTATTGAACACAATTTTGAGTTGTTTGTGTAGATAACCATATATATGGCACAGATGAGAATAGGTATACACTAATGATACAAATACAGCTTAATCTCAAAGCATTACAAGATTTCAAATGTTAAGTTATATGCTTAGTCACGTTCCATTAATGAGCATTATACAGAACATAAATGTATACTACTTGATGTATCTCTGTGGTTTAAATACATCAAAAACCTTCAGTATAAACTCTTTGAATATAAATAGCTCCGTCTATACTACACAGTTCGAAACAAACAAGTTATTTTCTGCATTATCTAATGCACATGTATAGAATGCCCTAGATTTGTTATAATTTCAAAGGATATTTTATGTAAATTTAAGCCAGATACCGCCTAAATTTAGTCTATTGTAAAATATTGCAAACAATTTCTATGTATACGGTTGCTGTGGCTGGCAATTGAACGATGGGATATTTTAAACGTCTGTAAAAATTCACCATTTTTTTTAAATGTGGGTAGTGTACAACATGTCAAATATCGAGTATATTTTTTCGCGAACTTTGACAGTTTAATATGTTTAAAAATATCTGCTACCTTTCCCGTCCGGTTGCCGTATAAAATTCCTATCCAGGAAGCTGTTTAAAGTCTGCCTTGACGTAAGTTTCATCGTCCTGTACCATGCAATCAAACTTCGTCAGCATCATCGTGTACAACTTTCACGATCGTGCATTGGCCGACGTGTTTTGTTAATCGTCGCGATTTGGAGTCACCACTTTCTTGTAAGTCGACCGTCCAGCTCGTTTTTTAGCTCTATCCACGGTTGAAGACGTCACTCCCAGCTTCTTTACGACATCTCGGACAGAAAGGTTGGGGTTCCACTCGAAACAGCGGCAACTCTTTTTGTCGTCCCTGTGGCCTCCGGCTTTCGATTTCCTCCGGATCCAGCTTTCCTGGCTGTCGACAAACGTTCACCGAACACTTTTAATACATTGGTAACAGTTGGTTTAGCCACATTCAACAATTTCGCCAACTTGGCGTTTGGAAGTAGTTTGGAATTTCGCCATGCATGTGCAAAATTTCGATGCGTTGCTTCTCTTCCTTCGAAGAAATTTTGATAACTCAAGTGCTAATGTCAAACTCAAAAAAGAGGCATGATGCGACACGCACACATCTTCAACATGAGGGGTGTTCAAAATTTGTTAATGCACGATGAAAGGAAATGCGTCAAGCTTAAGTCGACCAAATTTTGATCGAAAACCCTGTAGTTCCTATTTTTCAAATGAGACAGAAAAAGGCGGTACCCATCGGTTCGTTTTCGAGTACCATTTTAACTGGACTGTCGTCCGACATTCTTACGACATGCCCAGCCCATCGTAGTCGACCGATTTTTTCGATGTGTGCGATGGGAGGTTCTCCCAGCAACTGATGCAATTCGTGGTTCCTTCGCCTCCTCCACGTTCCGTCTTCTATCTGCACTCCACTGTAGATCATACGCAGCACCTTCAATTCAAAGACACCAAGGTTGCGTTGGTCATCCACTAGCAATGTCCATGTTTCGTGGCCGTAGAGAACTACCGGTCTACTTAATGTCTTGTAGATGGTCATCTTTGTAGTTCTGTGAACTATGGTCGATCTTAGCGTCCTTCGGAGTCCAAAGTAGGCACGATTGCCAGCCATAATGCGCCTTTGTATCTCTCTGCTGGTGTCGTTATCGGTGGTCACCAATGAGCTAAGATACACGAACTCGTCTACTACCTAGATTACATCACCGTCGATCTGAACTCGTGGTAGGAGGCTAACATAGTCTTCTCGTAAGCCTCTTCTCTTCATGTATTTTGTTTTCAACGCACTAATCACAAGCCCAATCCTACCAGCGTCAGCCTTAACTCTGATGCACGTTTCCGCCATCGTCTCAAAGTTACGTGCTACGATATCAACGTCGTCGGCGAAGCCAAATAGTTGGACAGACTTCCTGAAGTATTTTAATAGCTTGCTTGGGAGTTGGTCAACTTTGCTTTGTTGTTTTTCAACCTACCAATTTCCTACTCAACTTCCTGAAGAGTTGGTTTCTGAAGGGAACGGGTCGGGATCCTGTCATCTTCTGCACGTGTTTCTAGATTTATTACCATGCCACTTTCGTTCGCTGTAATATTTCCGTTCAGGTGCTCGACAAAGTACTGCTTCCACCTTTCAATCATCTCTCACTCTCCTGTGAGAATGTTGCCTTCCAGGTCTCTGCACATATCAGCTTGTGGTACGTAGCCTTTGCGCAAGTTGTTCAACTTCTCGTAGAATTGACGTTTGTCGTGGTCCGAGTCTATATTCACGATGCGGTAAGTGCGAACGTTGATGATGTCATAGAAGAATTTCCCGTCGATAAGAACAGGGCCGATTTGATTCTCTGTTCGTTGGTCAGGTGATCTCCAAGTGGCTTTGTGGATGTCTTTACAGGGGATGTAGCAAGAAAGTAGCATGCTGGGAATTATTAAAAGATTTTATTTTATTTTATTTATTTTTATTCAATTTTATTTATTTATTTCGTCGACCGAACGTAGACTAAAACATATACAAATACAGTATTTCTTCAAACTTGTTTAAAAAAAAAGGTAAAATTACGTTTTGAATTTTTTTCTTCCTAGGAGTAGTGATTCCGAATGGTGTTAAAACATTGTTTCAGTTTATGCCTAGACATTGTAAAGTCATCGGTTTCGCAGTATTGATTGTAAGGGGCCATCAATCGATTTAGAAACTCAAATTTTTGAGGCCATCATTCGATTTAGTGGCTCAAATCATTTGGGTGGTACCTATATTGAGCTCAATAAGCAGACCTCCAGTGGAAATCGGTGAATATGCACTGAATACCGAACACTGAGTACATAAGTTATTCACAATTTATTCGTCCATTTACCGTTAATCGTTTAGCAACACACAAAACATTCGATTCTGATAATTTTCTTCCAATTTAATACGAAAAAGTTGAAACTGCTATGTTCCTATATTAATAATATGACGGAAAACATTAATCCCATCTGTGTACATATGTTAATCGTACTGATTTTAATCAAGAAAAAAATAAAAACAAGTTAACGCTCTTCACTACTACACCCAAAAATGAAGTAGATCATCTGACAGCACTTCACGTGTGTTGGATAGCATGCATATAACCAAGACAGTATGAAAGGGTTTGTTTGTTATTCTCCCATGAGAATATTGACAACAAGACTCACCACAACGCGGGGCATAGAATGCTCTATGAATGATTGAACACGCACACTAGCGTTGATGTGTATGCTATACAGTATGTGAGCAGTGCAACATCAAGCGATTACGTCGATTGTTAACACGGTTCAGAATAGGTGCAAGCGTATTTAATTTATTGTGAAAATTAATCCCATAGTTTTCAAGTATTTTATCAAGTATTCGTAGATTCTAGTGTGGCCAGTGTAATAAGTGAAGTGTGATTTTTATGGTTTGTGCAATTACGCACCGAAAATGTGTCAGGATATAGTGCAATTAAAGAGAAAACTTAGAGTCTGGCTCGAGGATATTTCTTAGTACGGTTAGATCAATACGACGAATTTGTAGTTCAAAGGTAAGCAATTGTGTTGAAAATCTGATTGCTCATTATTTTTACGAAATTTAAGTCTCCGAAACGTTTTTGTAGCTTTTAGACCTAATTTTATTTGCCAGGATTATATATTCTTGGCTACTGCGTCCATTTATTGGAGAAATTAAACATCTTTTTACATTTGAAGTTGGATGGCTGCAGAATGTGATGGATATATGTACTATGGTAAGAATAGGTTTCGCTTCCCTATTACAACGTATTAAAAGTGTTCGGTGAACGTTTGTCGACAACCAGGAGAGCTAGATCGGAGGGAAATCGAAAGCAAAAAGAATTGACATAAAAGCAACGTTTACATTGTGGCCGGAACCGTCAATCAGGAAATTTATCTGCCTTTCCTGAAGCGACACAATTGTTCCGTTCTATTTTTGCCGGACTTGGCATCTTGCCATTACGGAAAAAAGGCCATGGAGTGGTATGCTGCCAACAACGTTCAAGTGGTGCCCAATGACAAGAACCCTCCCAACACGCCAGAACTCCGCCCAATCGAACAATATTGGGCCATCGTAAAGCGGAACCTTAAGAAGACTCAAAAAGCTGTTGTGAGCGAGAAACAGTTCAAGGCAAACTGGCGTTCTACGGCGAATAAAGTGGACATGGGGACTTACAAAATCTTATGGCAGGTGTTAAACGAAAGACCCGGCAATTTGCATTCGGTAAAAGAAAGCTCAGCTGAATATTTCTCCTGTATTTTGCACTAACTGAACTTGAAATAGAAATAGAATTTGACTTATTAACAAAAACATTGTTAATAATCGATTCACACACATTACTGTTCGACCAAATTTTGATCGGAACACCCTTTACTTATAAAAATCATGAAGGCAAAAAAGGTTGGCACCTTCAGCCACTTAACACTACATTTTTTACTACAATATTTTTCCAAATTTACTATTCTTCCTTCCATTTTCTACTTTTTGGATCAGGTACATCAGTAGCATGTACAATTAAAGTTTGTGGTACTGATTTGTGCTGATTTTTCCTATGGTCATAAGATCAATTTAAAAAATCGATAATCGACCGCAAAAGATCTCGTGAAGATCAATCCAAGATCAGCCAATCCTAGTTTGTATGCAAATAAAGGCAACTGTCATTGGTCTTCTCCTAAAGGGTTCTCCGGGGCATCCGGATACCGGATTGTAGACCAGTGTTTGGAAATCTATCATGATACTGCTGAACCATCATGTGCCAGGTTACTGATAGTTCACGAACATATTTTTCAAATGATAAAAAGGATCAGCTACCTCTGGCGAATGAGAGCATTCAGTTTTGTAACAACGAGTGAATGAAGCCCCCGTTTTGCCAGCAAAACGATTAACTTAAATGATCTTTATTATGGAAATATCCAACCGATTTGGAATATTTAAGCAGTGTTGGATTCAAAAACTCAACCAGTTTCTCAAAACTGTCTCATTTGACCGATGGACTGCAGCCGTCTCCAAGAAAACCGGATTTCCGAAACTGTGTTCTGAAATTGGTATAAATATCAGATTTTAATAGAAAATCAACAATAATGATACCAAAAGTTGTAGAATGAATACACAAGATTGTGTGTAATTGCCATATGATAATCTCTATCTCTAGATGGTTAATGTACAAACAGTTGAAATTGAACATAAGTAAAACTAAATTTATGGTAATTTCGCGGAATCGAGTTAACGAAGACGTCTCTGTTAAAATTGATGATGTAACAATTGATCGCGTTCGTGAGATTAAATATCTTGGCGTGATTATTGATGATAGATTAAAATTTGACTCTCACATTGACGATGTCATCAAGAAAATAGCCAAGAAGTACGGTATTCTCTGCCGATTAAAAAACGATTTAACTATTGCTAGTAAAATACAATTGTACAAATCTATTATCTCTCCTCACTTTGAATTTAGCCCTTCCATTTTGTTTTTAGCTAATCAAACACAAATATCGAGATTACAGCGTTTGCAAAATAAGATAATGCGTTTGATCTTGAGATGTAACAGGTTCACTTCCTCCTCTTTTTTGTTAGTTGCCCTACAGTGGCTATCGGCTGAAGCAGAGAGTTGTGTATTTGACAATGGTGTTCATTTTTAAAGTAATAAACGGTTTGCTGCCTCGATATTTGTGTAATCGAATTGAAAGAGAAGTGATATTCATAGATATAACACTAGAAACGCGGATGATGTTAGAACACCATATTTTTGTACGGAGCTTCACAAAATTCGTTGTTTTTAAAGGTATAAATGTTTTCAATTCGATGCCTATACACATCAAACGTGCAGCAAAACTAACAGATTTTAAGAGACAATGTATTTCACACATCAAAGCTGCCTTTTGAACAGCTACTCTGTTAACTTTTTAATCTTGACTAATTTTGTATCTTGACGATGTTATTACAACGGATATTTTTGTATGGTTTATTGTTAAATGTTTTATATTTGTCATGGGGCACAAACAAACTATATTTTTCGCCTCGATGCTGATGATGGATTTAAAGTTTTTATTTTGTTATTGTAATTTAAAGTAGTCTTCATTCTTCAAAAGTTTGAGCCTCGCGCGCGGTATACAGGTATAAAGGACTTCTTTTTGAATTTACAAAAAAATATTGGCCTTTGATGCTTGAGAAGATGCCATGAAATAGTAGTGGGTTGTCTGGCTGATTGTCGGGGAATTCTTTGCCAATTCTGTTGTGGTTGAAAGTAAAAGTTTGGCTAGGCCGGTCCAGGATTTTTTCGGTTTGGAAAATTTCTCGATTTCCCTTATTGGGGATATCCTTGAGTCAGCCCAAAACTAAGTGTGGCGGTTCCATTAGTGTTGAAACCCTCACTCGGTAGCGGGCAAGATCGGATATTGGATTGTATTTTGATAATGTCCTTATACGGGATTCTGTGATTTGAATTGTAATAGAATTTTCTGATCGCTGGGTTTATTTGCGAACATTTGTGGTTGACATCAAAAGCTTTTCACAATTATATCGCTGTAAAGCAAATGAACAGTTTTGGAAGAAGTTTATATCTGTAAATACAATCAGTTCGTTTTTGGTTTTGCATAACTGGTTGAATTGTTTTAAATAAATTATCTAATAGATAAATCGTCTAGCTCAAACCTTTGTAGGGGTAAGTGGCGGGACCATCATCATCATCATCTTCATCTAATCCGGATACTTGATCCTGGAACAGGTACTCCGGAGCAGGTTCCCATGGGGTCACAAATGACCAGAAAACAAGTTGTATTGAACCCTAGCAATATGGGTGTGAAAATTACTGGTATCGTTCCAGAAGAAAGTTTGCCATATTTATTAGACCATCCGGTCATTTGGCTTTGGAGTGGCCAGTTCAGAGAAGGTTCCCATGGGGTCGCGGATGGCCAGAAAATGATTTTATTTGAACCCTAGCAACATGGGTGTCAAAATTCTTCGAATCTATCCAGAAGAAAGTTTGTCATAATTATTAGACCATTCGGTCGCTTGGTTTTGGAAAATAATAAAAGAAAACTGGGCTCGCGTTTCTTACTCTGGGTTTGCCACACCGAAGCTAAGTTATCGGAATGTATATTTCATATGGAACGGTTCCAACAATTTTGATTTCCATATTGCTCGGGCTCAATTCAAATTATTTTCTGACCACTCATGGAGTGATCATTCCAGCAACAAGTGCCAGTATCAAGTTATATGAGAATCATACACATTCCTATGTATTATATGCATTACTTTTACGCTAAAAGTTTTTTAACGTCAATGATATTCTGCATTAAAAACTGCAATAAAAATTATCATTCCCCGGCTAAATTTTTGTTTGTTAAATGCAACCATAAGTGATTGTTGATTGAACATAAAATATTGTTGTTTTTAATATCTGCCAAAAAACAAATTAACAAAATTTTGTTGAATTAACATTGCTTTTTTATTATTTACAAATACAGAATCTTTTTAAAACCTAACAAAAAATAGTTGCTGCCAAAACATAATTAGGGAAGCGGAACCTATCTTGAGCTCAATGAGCAGACCTCTAGTGGAAATCGGTGAATATGCACTGAATAACGAACACTGAGTACACAAGTTATTCACAATTTAATCGTCCACTTAGCGTTAATTGTTTAGCAGCAAACAAAACATTCGATTCTGATAATTTTCTTCTAATTTAATACGGTAAAGTTGCCACTGCTATGTACCTATATTGATAAAATCACGGAAAACATAAATCCCATCTGTATACATATGTTAATCGTACTGATTTCAATCAATTATTTTTCTTCCATGAGAATATTGACAACAAGACTCACCATAACGTTGGGCATAGAATGCTCTATGAATGATTGAACACGCACACTAGCATTGATGTGTATGCTATACAGTATGTGAGCAATGCAACATCAAGCGATTACGTCAATTGTTAACACGGTTCAGAATAGGTGCAAGCGTATTTATATTATTGTGAAAATTAATCCCATAGTTTTCAAGTATTTTATCAAGTATTCGTAGATTCTAGTGTGGCCAGTGTAATAAGTGAAGTGTGATTTTTATGGTTTGTGCAATTACGCACCGAAATTGTGTGAGGATATAGTGCAATTAAAGAGAAAACTTAGGGTCTGGCTCGAGTATATTCCCTTGTACGGTTAGATCAATAGGACGAATTTGTAGTTCAAAGGTAAGCAATTGTGTTGAAAATCTGATTGCTCATTATTTTTACGAAATTTAAGTCTCCGAAACGTTTTTGTAGCTTTAAATTATATTCAAACCCTAATTTGATTTGCCAGGATTATAAATTTTTGGTTACTGCATCCATTTATTGGAGAAATTAAACATCTTTCTACGTTTGAAGTTGAATGACTGCAGAATGTGATGAATATATGTACTATGGTGAGAATAGGTCCCGCTTCCCTACTTTGAAACTTAAAAAAAGTGTTGCGGCTTTAATTGTTTTCAGTATTTCAATTGTCAATTTAATTGAATTATGTTTATTGAATTATGTGTTGAGATTATAATTTGAATGATTTTGTTTTTGTTTAATTTTTATTCAATAATAAATGAATTAATAAACAGCCCAGCTGGGGATAACTTGTGGGCTTGTGCATTGATTGTGTTGGCAATAACGATGGAAATCCCATGATATTTGGATGAAACAGAATTAATTTAAAAATAATAATGATTTTTTAGATTCGTACCTGTCACACCCCTCAAGACTTTATTCCGTAAATGCATTTCGTTTGCTCGGCCATAAATGGCGTAGGTATTAATTATTCTAATTCCTTCCGTTCCATTTCAATATTTCTTTAATATTTCAATGGCATACTGATTTTCTGTAAGGAGAAAATCTTTACTGAAATACCCAATTCAATATAAATTTTCAATATCTTACCAATGAAGCAATTCACGTTATAGAAGCAGTAGTGTGAACGTACTATAAAACTAATCAATAAATCGACTAGCGAGGTCCACGCTATTACTTTCGGGAGCTCTACATATGAATCTGGGCCAGGACAAGTGAGGACAATTTTTGAACCTCAATTTTTAGTATCGGCAGCTCAAAATTCGAGGTTTTTCATTAAGATATCATAAAAGTACATGCCGTGGACCTACCGTCCGTTAGAGCCTAAAAAACATTGAAACATTTTTTTTTCTTCCGTTCACCAAAGGCAGCAGCCGCTGAACCAATGTGAACCACATGAGTAAATGATTCATCTAGTATCATTCAGGAACAAAAGGCATGTGAACCATTCGGTCATATACGATATGGGCAAACACTGTTGTAGACTGTATGGATTGTAGAAGTAGACTTCTCAACCAAAATCATGAAGTTTGAACCGTTAAAAAGCATGATCCGATGAAAATTTGTATATGTCGCCACCTCACGGATCCTGACACAGGCCACAGATTCCTTGTGGCCAATCAGGTTAAAAAGGGCAGTTCTAACTAGAAACTGAAAATTAGGACTCAAATAAGCATTTTGACTACAAAGACTTTAAATTTGCTTATACAAATGTTCCAAAATATGAATTTGTAATCTAACATGACCTGACACACCTTATCGTCACAAAATGTTAACACCCAAGAAAGGTTAACTTGGATATAAGCATTCCTGGATTCCTGATAAGCAAACTGATACTTCCTTAGAGAAGTTTTAAATAAATATGATGACTGTGTGTGTACCAATAATCTACTATTTCGTTCAGATTTGGTTATTCTATACTCTGTCTTGGTTGTAATGAAATATTATCTCAAGTGAGCATCATTATGAAAGCCTCGATTCACCCAACTGAACAAATTAAATATTCATGCTAAAGCTTCAAACAATTCTATTAACATTTTAAATTGAATCTATCACTATATCCAACTTTCTTACGTATAAGTATCAGTAAAACATGTTTCTTATAACCAAATTGTCAGTTTTGTTTTGATTCTATTACCGTTTCGTATCTTTTTCATTTTTCTCTATCCCATTTAGTTAATGAAATTTTAAGTTTGCTCTCAAACGAGTTCGGGTTAAAACGGTATGTTAATAGAGGATCCATGGTATAAAAGAAAAATATGGGGACAATGGAACCGCTAAACTGCTCCCTTAGACTTAATCAAACAAAATATATTTCACTTGAAACAGAGTTTTGCATTTGTATCATATAGCCATCAACAGAACAACGTTAATCAAAATTCATCACATTCTTTGCATCACAACTAAAAAGAGCGCTTTCGTCATTAACGGTTCTACCAAAAATGCAAATACCTGTATAATCAGCTATCACAGCATCAGAAAGCTCTTAAAGTCTAAGCCAAAATGCATTTCTTCTAGAAACAATATAAATTACGACTCCTCCGAAGATGAGCCAAGAACATCTCAATAATACTCACGGATAATAAAACTTAAGTCGACGCGGCGCCCCATTTTGAACATTAATTATTCATTGACATCCACCGTTCCAGAACTTCGTTTTCCACTAAATCCACTGATTGCCGTTAATGGCTTTTCCTGGGCCACTGCCGTTGCTTCGTCGTCTTGTTATTCTTCGTCAGGCCTTAAGCCGACCAGTCACAAACGTAGTCTCGTAGTCGTACTAGATAGTCACACCACTAAATTCCTGGTTGTCAGATTGAACAAATGCACCAACCTTTGCTCTCTCATCGGTATTTGTCAACAATCTTTAATCAGGTAGGTTGAAGTGTTTATCGCTCTCACTGAATGAAAAGAAAAAAACAAAAGGAGGGAATTTCTAACACGTCTCACTCGAGTGGTTCGTTTATTTTTTTTCGTTCGAATGGGAACCGCTTTAACACCAACAACAAAAAATTTCCACGGCCCACCCAACGTCTAGAACTTGACTCGACAAGAGAAATGGAAAGTAAGCTGAGGGAAAATTGCACTACAAACACCGTAAACTGAAATTAATTGTTTGATTAACACTTTTTAACGACAAATGATGAACATGAGCGTTTAAACGAAGTTGATGGTCTGTTCTTGATTTGCAATTGTAATCGAAATTGGTTTTTTCCCAGTTGCACCGTTCGCAGTTGGCTTGTCAAATCTTCAAACAATTGAGGGGAAGGCTCCTCAAAGTGGTCATTTTCCGGACGGTTAAGTCCCGCTGCACGTCTCTTGCTCTTCTTCGCTGTGACGCTACAACAAGCATTTATCTCATATTAACAGTTGTTTCCGTCAAGCATCACACACACAGACCGTTTGTCTTGCCGAAAAATAAACGGCACTTTTTCACACATCACATTGTACATCGCTCATTCATTTGCAATTCAACAGCTCACGAAAATGAGCCTCGCTCACACAAAACGACGAGTTTCTGCCAAAGGAAAATTGAAAATTTCAACCCCGCCTTGGACCTACAACTCTTAACCGAGCATGTAGTGTAAACGAACGTTCAAATGAAAAAAAAAATCAACTAAAAAAAAACTGTTTGAACTAATTAAATCACTGGAGCAGTGAGTAGAAATCAAGTTTGATCGGAAAACAAGAAAGTAAAAAGAGATTTCCAAGGGGCACACTGACATATACACACACTTTCCGATGAAGAAACGCGTCGTTTTGCGGGGAAAATCGCGCACTTTTCTAGCTTAGAGAGGCCCAAAGAAAAAAAAAAAAAGTAAACACATATAAACAAAACTAGTTGCACCGAACCGGGAGCAGGTTGTACCTGCTTTCTTCGAGACCGCTTAATAACTTATAAAAACTGAATCGAAACTCGAGAGCATGCAGAGTAGGCAGCGCGGTAAAAAAAAACTATGCTAAGCCATTCGTTCCACCTCCTTTCGATTCGAGCGACGAGCAAGACGAGCATGTGTACACACTGCACACGATTATCCGTCCATCCACCATGCGTCGATAGCAGCGTCTAATTTCACCGACGACGATCGAGAGTGGGTACAACAAGCAAGTGCAACAAGAACTACAGCGACGCCGACGATGACGACGACGCTCGGGCAATCAAAGCGTGACTTACGCGACTGCGACTCGAAAGAAAGCCTATAAACAGCGTAACGAAGATCGTTTCTTCGGCTTCGGCGCGCGCTACTATCAACAACACTGAGCCTAGATCCAACAACCGTACGCTTTCGAAGTTCAAGTTTAACTGACGACGGGGTGGTTGGCGCTGATCGCTCCGATGCCGCAGTTGAGTTGCTTTCTTTCCGTCGTTGCATCGTTGGGGTCCATTGCTGTAGACCGCGCGGAATGTTTGTGTGTGTATGCACGAGAGTTGATGGGAGAAGAGATGATCGCATGCACCACTGTTGCTGTTTATGAGCAGCCTCGTGCCACCAGCAGGGCTAGGAGAAATGAGTCCGAGCACTAA
The DNA here is from genome assembly GCA_034211315.2 of Aedes japonicus. NCBI lineage: Eukaryota > Metazoa > Arthropoda > Insecta > Diptera > Culicidae > Aedes > Aedes japonicus. The sequence continues at coordinate 32,121 of JASCZW010010245.1, forward strand.
TGAGCTCGGTAATGAGTCTCGCGCGGACAAGTGCATTCAACAGGGGGTAAGGTTTGTCTGTAAGAATTTGGGAGACATGTGATTGATGGATATTGCAAGTGGTTGGTGATCGCATTCTGTCAAGAGGTCAATTAAGACTTGCACCACTTGGATGGTTTCAAATTTTGAGGAATCTCCAAAAACCAATAATGATTGGATGCCGTTTTATTAGCTAGGTCATGAAACAATTAATGGACTAGAAATAATTACAGCAGAACTGGCATAAATGGGCATGTTTTCGAATTCACGCCTATTTATTGGCATCTTGTAATTCCTGTTGATTGTGTGCCAATTTGAAAAAAATGTGTTTTACTTGATCTACAAGACCTATGTCCGATTTATTTTAAAATATTTTAATTGTCATCCTTTCCAAGTATTGTTTGTTACTAACAATAATGTTCTGTATTACATAAGCCGTCTCTGAATCACACTTCCATGATTGCATTTAGACAGCATAGTCTGAGGGTCACAGGTCAATTTTCACTTGATGTATTTTTACTTTTTGATAAAAACTTGTACGAGCGTATTAGTAGAACAATTGTATGATGTATCCTGAATCATGATATGTACTACCACCCATTGTACCACGGAAACTAAGTCCGACAGCAATGGGGTCTCCTCCTTGTTAGACTTGATCAAACTTAATAACCACTGATTATCCTTATCATGGATTAAATTGTGCAAAGCCGTTCTGGAAGTTGACAAATTTTTTTGAAAAACTAAGCCTAGGCCCATTCTACCATTGATCCCACCAGACAGCAATGGCTCTCAGGATCGATTGATAACTCCTGCAGGAAAGGCTGCTGAGATAAGTCAACACTTCGTCAGCTCCCACAATCTCGGACATCACATCGTCAGTCCACACGAAGCTGCCGTTAACGCGCTTTTACTAACATCCATTTAAGCCCCAACGACTTCACTGAGGAGTTGGAGATCTCAGCTGACGAATTGTCGACTTATATCAAAGGCTAAGAGAACATGAAAGCCCCAGGTTTCGATAACATTTTGAACTTGGAGCTCAAGCAATTGAGACCCCAGTTCTATAACCATCTGGCGATGGTATTCAGCCAATGCTCTCCGACTTGGCTACTTCCCCTCGTGTTGTAAGTAAGCCAAATTCATCCCCATCCAGAAACCTGGAAAAGATCCATCATGTACCAAGAGCTATAGGCCCATCAGCCTTCTCTCGGGAGTATCGAAACTGTTTGAGGGAGCGATCTACCGTCGGCGTCTCTCATCTGCCGACGGGCTGAACATCTTGTTCCACGAGCAGTTCGGATTCCGACGTGTTCGCTCAACAGTGCACTAACATAATCGAGTCATTAACATACTCAAGCGGAAGAAGTCTGTTGCGAAATCATCTCCCTAGCAGCACACTTGTTGTCATACGGTTGAGAAAACATAAATATGACTTACTAAGTCAAAATCAAGTTACTACAACTTATAATGACCGTAGTGTGCTACTTGGGCTGCCATGGCACTTCTCGATATCGAGAAGGCCTTCGATAATGTGTGGCACGATGGTCTGGTACATACATACATACATTTATTTGTTCATCATCACATTTAGGATAAGACATAATCAACAATAGTCCGCCACTATATTTGGTTTGCGGCTGCCGCTCTCCAACCTCGGTCACGCCCAATGCTTGTCAGATCACGTCCACCGGAACACCCATCGTGCTCTCTGCGCTTCACGCCTTCTTGTGCCCACCGGATCAGTAGCGAACACCAACTTTGCAGGACTGTTGTCCAGCATTCTTGCAACATGCCCTGCCCACCGTATCCTTCCGACTTTTGCCACCTTCTGGATGCTGGGTTCACCGTAGCGTGCAGCGAGCTCGTGGTTCATCATTCGCCGCCACACACCGTTCTCCTGCACACCGCCGAAGATCGTCCTTAGCACGCGTCGCTCGAAAACTCCGAGTGCTTGCAGGTCCTCCTCGAGCATGGCCCATGTCGCGTGTCCGTAGAGGACCACCGGTCTTATTAGCGTTTTATACATGGTGCATTTGGTGCGGGGGTGAATCTTTTTAGACCGCAGTTTCTGCTGGAGCCTGTAGTAGGCACGACTTCCACTGATGATGCGCCTTCGAATTTCACGTTTCAGGCGGATGTACAGCTCTGCCACCGTTCCAAATGTTCTTGCGGTAATGTCCATGTCGTCCGCAAAGCACACGATGGCCTGGAAAGGACATTCCGTGTTCGGCTGCATGGTGATGTTTCCGATGCGCAAGAGATCTCCGCCAGCGTTCTGCTAGGAAGCATACTAGGTCCACTTCAGTTCAACCTATTCACCTCAGGACACTACCCCGCTCCCTAAAACTGGATCCCTTTCGTTGTGTGCCGACGGTACCGCATTTGTCCACAATGGTAGGGTAACAAGAGCGCTTACCGCGTAACTGCAACGATGCCTGAATGTCCTGTCAGAATACTTCAGTGAATGGAAGATCTGTATCAAAGCAGCAAAGACCCAGGTCATCCACTTCCCATACTCAAAATCTCCCAGACTTTGCCTGAGGTAGAAAAAACTGTCACAAAATATAACGTTCTGTTGAAGCTACTGTACCCATTGATCAATAGATGGTCTACTTTATCCCTGAAAAACAACCTGTTTTCTGTCTACAAACAAATCATACTTCCGGTCATCAAGTACGGCATGCCAGTCTGAGAGAGTTGCACAAAAACACGTCACCTGAAGCTTCAGCGTGTTCAGAGTAAGTGAATCAGAATGATCCTTAACATCCTTCCAAGGACAAGAACAACTGATGTCCATCGTCTGGGTGAGATAGAAATGCTCGACGATTGTCATTTTTCTTCAGTCATTCGGCGACCTCGAATATGTTGTGACAGCGCTCGACTGCGCACTGTCAAGTCGTTCAGCACACTTTACTGCCTAGCAACATGCGCCTGGCCGTGACAAATTTGCAGCCGGCATGCATTTCCCCACTTGGTCGCATTCACCGTCTTCTGCGGAAGGGCACTACACCGAGCGTGTTGTTGTTGTCAGTGCCCTCGTCTACCTAGCTGTGGAGATGAAATACTTGCTGGTTGAAGTCTTGGAGTTGGCAGAAACGCCTTCCGCGACGACAAGTAGACCAGAATCATCCCACGTCACCTGCAGCTGGCTATCCGCTTCACGAGGAGTTGATAAACCTTCTCTCCGATGTGACTATTTCACAAGGAGTTGTCCTTTTTTGGCTGTCCTGCTGCACAAGAAGACCGAGTAATAAGCCTAAGTTCAATCGCGAACCACGTTTCCCCCGTTAACAACTGTAATTAGTACTTTTCAGGACGAACTCATTAATTAAAAGAGTTTGTTTAAATTAAGTTTCTCTTGCGCTCATCGAAATTTCCATCGCCACGCAACGGGCCGAACATGGCATTGCAATAAACGTCGCGTCCCGGATTAAATGAACAACCAACAAACGAAATATTTTTAACAGCTGACCGACCATGTGTACACAAATAATAGTTCCTAGTTGTACCGAGTAGATTAAGTAGATTAGGTCGCTGACGGCGGCAAGCTCTCTGGATGTCCAGATAGGCGATGGTTTAGTTGACTGTTGCTAAAAAGCGGCTCGTAATACTGTCGGTTGACCGAACTAATGGAGAATGCATAGTCTGCTGCTTGACGCAACCACGAGGAGCAAAATGATAAATAACTCACAGAATGCCGTTTTCAGGGTTATTATTTATTTAAGCAAATGATGATGTCTGTGAGCCTTTGGCTCATAAAGACTGACTAGCTTAACAATTAACAAGAAATGGCTTCAAGCACATTAAAATTCAAAACTAAAAACAAAAAATAAAAGCAAAAACTAATACCTACAAAACTATGCGTATACTTAAACAAACTATAGAGGCTACTATAACAGGCAAGAAAAACATATTTTTACATGGTCGAAAATTGGTTTGAGAATAACCTACTTTTCAAGCGAGATTTAAAGTTATTTACAGTGAGTGATTTTAAATCTTCGCTTAGGTTGTTATACAGAGCTATTGCTTTATTTAACACTGCATTTTGATTTTGGATAGAGGGTCATACTGAATTATAATACGAGGTTGCTTATTATATGAACATAATGCCTACCTAAGAAGTACATAACCGTCGTTCTTAGAGCGGAGTATTTATGAAATATTGCAAATCAGGCAATAAATCTACATATAAACTCAATCAAAGTGGATTTCCGACAATTTTTATGCTTAGTTGTGCCAGTATTGCAAGAAACCAACGAAATATGTTTATTATGACAAGTAATAAGCTGGTAAGTCCTTGAAGCAAATTATGAAGTGGAAGAATTTTTCTGTTACTTTTCAAGATAATGCCCTTTCACGGACTTCAATATCAATACCAATATATTGACAGAATGAAACATTCTTTTCTTCTTCTTCATTTTGGCTTTTTGACGCACATTCAACGAGCTTTTGCCTGATTTCAACTTAGTGTTCGAAGTGCACTTCCATGGTTATTAATTGACAGCTTGCATTGCCAACACCAATGCATGAGTATATATATTGTGTGACAAGCACAATTATACTCTACGCCAGGAAGTCGAGAAATGTTCTAACCCTGAAAAATTCCCAGACCGGTCCGGGAATCGAACCCGTCACCTCCGACTTGGTAGAACGTGCATTTACTGATTACGCTATCGGAGGTCCCATTCGTGAAACTTTCTCTAATATCTTCATTAAGTGAAACGCGTTGGATTCAATACACAGAAAAAAATAATTAATTTTAACAAGCGCGTAAAATTTCCCCTCGTGTAATTCCAAGTCAAAGGAGCGTAAACAACTATATTGTTTGCAATCTTTCATACAACTGGCTGGATTCATGCGTTATCTGGCTTAAATTTACATGAAATATCCCATTATTTTCTGCCAAATCTAGCATTTCCTTTATGTGCATTAGATTACGCAGAAAATTCAGTGTTTCTTTTTATCTGTGTACTATTAGGAAATAGTTATTGAGAGGAAATAGTTATTGAAGCGCAAATCCTGGAAGCACAAGATGGATCAAGGGAACGTCCATTAATTATGTCACGCTAAAAGCGACTTTTTATAACCCCTTAAAGCCTTGAAGCTTCCGGGAGCGGTTTTTCGCAGTGATGTTTTACTTTTCATTCCGGTTGGGAGTTTTTCGCATCTTGTAACATGCAACCCAGTACGTTTATGATTTTCTGCACAAAACTTACTGACATCTTGGACTTTCTAGCGACATCTCGAATTGACATGTTTGAACGGATCTTGAAACCCCTTTCCTGGCCATTTCACTGTCCATTGGACCACTTTTACGATCACTTTTGTTCTTCACTTGGGGCATTCACATGCTTTTTGAAGATTCCTATCACGCAGGCACAGTTGTATTTGCAATTTTAAGCTTTTTAGCGATCCATCGGTGGGATGCCTTTTTTCGGAGAATCTCTTGTTTTGAAAACAAGACTGGAACTATATGAATAACTATTGATCATTGCACGATGGCGTCATCAATGCAGTTTTGACAGTTCAGGGAGCTTATTTACGTGGACTTAAAATATTTACAGTAAGAA
>JASCZW010010246.1:0-37648 GCA_034211315.2 Aedes japonicus
AAAACAGCAACACATCAATTCGATTAGAAAAATTCAATGTGTGTGTAGGTTTAACAGTGGATTAGTAGTAGTAAATTCAATGGCTCACAAAAAAATTAGGATCCGCTACTGAGAGTCGAACCGCGACCGTCAGCATGACCGCTTTTCATTGTAACCATCCAATCACCACAACAAGTTGAGATGAACGGAATAAAAGCCCTACAGTTGCTTCTGTTGTCGAGGCACTCAACGTTTCAACAATGAAGCAAATGTCGCACACACTTACTTAGTGTGCTTAGTTTATTTCATAAAACTCATGGTGACTTGATGAGAGGGCGATAGGAGGGTGATGACGAGTGCAAACAAAAATAGAACACTTGACAGCGGAATAGCAACAGTGGCATATGGCGTAGCGGCGTTCTGTGCCATTGTCTCACCCATATTGAGAAGTTGTTGACGGTTTAACAAAAACCCAACGGTTGCTGCGACTGTCGAGGCACTAGGTACACCACGATAACCGCTTGCACACACTTGCATGGCTTTGTTTATGCCATAAAATGCTTTGTGGATCATGATGGGCAAAATTTCCTTTTCAGAATCATGCGGATTTCTCAAGATATGATTGCAAAAACTGCAATTGCATTTTCTGCTACGATTTCATCTTTTGGGTGTGCATTTACGAATATCGGCTCCAGTTTTAACTTATGCCCGGTGTCAATTATGAATCTGTGCTGGCTGGGTAAAGAAACTTCACAGATAACAGAAAAAAAACTTTGTTCACTTAATATCTGGACATAAGAAATCAGCTCTACAGGGTGTCTGCAAAATATCCGCCCGGACTTTGTCTGCATGCCTTAACACAATCCAGCGGATTAAACTAAGCATACTTTCATGGTTTAACATCTTGACCCATTGTCTACGATTTATACGATTTCTAATTCATTCAAAATGAAGCCGAAGGAGTTGCGCACAGGTGTAATTGAACTTTTTCGAAAAGGAAAAACTATTTCAGTGATTGCAAAGACCCTGCATATGGCAAAATCTACAATAAGTGACGCAATAAAACGATACCAACAGCTCGGAATTCCAAATTCCGAAATTCGATTTCCATCCGAAAGTTAGCGAAATCACAGAAAATTTCAAAACCTTCCGTTGGAACCATAGTTCACGACGATTTGAAGTTTCTTTCATAGAAACTGTGCAAGAATAACAACTTGAATGACACCGTGAAAGCAAACCGGTTGAGAAAAGCTAAGGTTCCCCTGAACCGCTTATCCGAGGGCCGCTGTTGGTCAGTGCTGGTTACCGATGAAAATGTTTTCTCAATAGAGCAGCATCACAACCACCAAAATGATCGGCAGCTGCTTCCTGCTGCTTCCAAAAATCGTGGAAATATTTCAAGGAGTCATCATCCCGCTTCTGTCATGGTTTGGGCTGGACTAACTCATTCCGGCAGAACCCCTTTGATCTTCATCGAAAAGGGGTGAAAGTGAATCAGAAGCAATTTTCAGTAGCTTAACAGTCTCCACTTAAAAATTGCCCAATATTTCACTCACTTCACTTCTCGACTGTAATAACGGCTAACCAAATCTGGTTGGGACTTGAAAGGGATTTTGTGCGAGGGGTACGCCACTTTGCGATTGCACATGGGATCGCTGCGAAACCTTATCAAAATCACAATTAAAAAAACCATCGCTTTCATTATCGTCATTGATCGCAACAGTATTATTAATCCCGAAATTCATCGTGTAATCCCGTCTCATCGTGGCCGATTCTTACTTGAATCGTGAGCATTGATGTTTATGACTGGTAGCCATGCAATTTCTATTCGAGCTACCCTTTCCGTTTCTGGCAACACTTTAGAAATTTGTTTTGGATTATTACGAGCAAGTGAACAGAAGCATCCATCAGTGTTTTCCAAACCATAATCGGTAACGTAACCGCAATTGGTAACTGTTTATTTTCCCTCAGTATGTTACGCTAGGGTGGGGTAACAAAGAAGATACCAGTCGAACACCTCAGCAGACTTGGCTAGAGCAACGGTCTACCAGTGAAGGCCCAAACGCAATATGGACGGAAACGGCAGGTTTGACTTACCTTACCTTACCAATCATACTAAGGCCGGCGTGGCCTCTGCTGTACACATAAGTTGTCTCCATTCTATTCAGTCCATGGCTGTCACTCGCCAGCCTCGCTGTCTGCGGAGGGTCCGCAGGTCGCCTTCTACTACGCCCAGCCCATCGTAGTCGACCGATTTTTGCGATGTGTACGATTGGAGGTTCTCCCAGCAACTGGTGCAACTCGTGGTTCATTCACCTCCTCCACGTTCCGTCTTCCATCTGCACTCCACCATGGATGGTACGCAGCACCTTCCGTTCAAAGACTTCAAGGGCTCGTTGATTCTCCACTAGCAATGTTCATGTTTCGTGGTCGTAGAGAACTACCGGTCTAATTAATGTCTTGTAGATGGTCAACTTTGTGGTTAGGCGAACTTTGTTCGATCTTAGCGTCCTTTGGAGTCCAAAGTAAGCACGATTGCCAGCCATAATGTGCCTTTTTATTTCTCTGCTAGTGTCGTTATCGGCGGTCACCAATGAGCCCAGATATATGAATTCGTCTACTACCTCGATTTCATCACCGTCGATCTGAACTCGTGCTAGGAGGCAAACATTATCTTCTCGTGAGCCTCTTCCCTTTATGTATTTTGTTTTCGACGCATTAATCACAAGCCCAATCCTACCAGCTTCAGCCTTAAGCCTGATGTACGTTGGCAGATTTGACAGTTTTCGTAAATGACGTCGATATATCCAATTGGAATCAACTTGAATCTAATCAGTTTTCTATGCGACAAGCAGGTTTAATCGGATTGGGCTATTCCGCTGCCGTCACCGTTTTGCTTTCGTTATCACTGCGTTTGAGCCTTGAGGGTGGGTTCTACAACCACCTGATAATGGCTCCAAATTGCAAGGTGGTGGGAAATGTTGATGAATATTTGCAGAGCGGCGGGAAATGGTGATGATTTCCACCTCAGGTGAGCGTTGGGTGACGCCAACTGTTCTCGACAATGGCGGGCGATTTGGAAGTGGCTTTTGGGCGACTTCTAAGCGGCAGAAATGTCCCAGTCAGGGAGACGTGGTATGCTCGGATCCTAACGGGTCCTACAGGGCAAACGAGAAATATTGTTAGGCCCTCTACACCTATCACTGAACCATCGAAACCTAAAGGTTTTTATAAGGCCATACCTTATCCAATTCGGTCTTTTTAACAAAGTCTATTAACTTCTCAACTATGTTAGAATCTTAAAACACTTATTCAAATTCCACTTATAACGCTTTACTGTCTGCTGTCGGTGAGATTTCCTTGGCAAGCCTCAAGTCCACATTTAAGTTTAAATTTGAATAAAGAGAGACATGCCAGATATGACCTACATAACATATTTACAAAAAAAAATTTTACAAACGGTAAGGGCTTGTTCATAAACCACGTAGACTCATTTTTGAAAATAGCAGACCCCCTCCCCCTCGTTGTAGACTTTTCACCATGCATTTTTTTAAAATGCACACAAATCGCTGCAGTCATTCGCGTATTCATTGGTAATTAATGATTGTACTCGAAAGAAAAATGCAACAGTCAAACATTCATTTTGAGTCGGATATTTTTGAAACTCTTAGGAAAGGTTTTTATATTCACAATGTTTTTGCAAAGTTGGTTTATTAAGGCTTAATGCTCGCATTTTGGACTAAACGCAACACATCAAATCCTGTGCTTCACTTGCGCCATCTTTCTTATACGTTTCATTCACTCTTTCTTCAAATGCTTGTCGTTTTTGAAGATTTCTTCTGTTTATCGGAGCTTGCCCTCCACAATCACCCAAAATTGTTCTATTGGGCGAAATTCTGGCGAGTTTGGCGGATTTGCCTCCTTCGGAACAAACACAACATCGTTGACTTCGTACTACTCTATCGCCGGTTTCGCGTAATGGCACGATACCAGTTCCGGCCCACCTTCGTGGGACCGGAGGAATGGCAACAGGCACTTCAGGTGGTATTTTTCTTGATATATTTTTGGCCGTTGATGTGTGCCGGTCGTAATGTACGGCTTGCTGACTTTGACGCACTCACAGATCGCCTGCCACCTCAAGTACTTCTTGGCAAATTTGTCGACCTTCTTCTTCCGGAACTTCTACGAAATGGGGGGCGGCCCGGCTTAGTGGTTAACATCCTTACCTCTCACGCCAAAGGTACGAGTTCGAATCTTACCCCCGGACAAGTTACGTAAATACCCAAAAGGTATTTGAGTGACTAAGACGGGAGATGAACTACCCCTTGGCTGAAAATTTCGATAATCAAAGAACTCCGGAACATTTAGATGGAACTTGCCGACGAAAAACTCCAGACTGGGGATCTGCATCCGCTTTATAATGTACGGCTCGTCGTCCATTACGATGCATTTCGGCCACCGTATTCAGTTTATCGGTTTGGTTAGGGGTCTTCCTTAAATTGATGGTACGGAAGAATTGACCTTCTTGGCCACGTCCCGAATCGAATGGTTCGGATTGCGCTTGAAGTAATCCCTCGCCTTCCTTCCGTTCACGGGGTCGATCGTCTTCGTTTTTCTTCCGCCGACAGCTTTCCCCTAGGTCGTCTGGGTCTCCTTGAATGATTTCAATACAAAGTACAAGGTCGAATATCCTCTTCTCAAATGTTTCATGATTCACCTGTTGGACTGGCTTGGCTTTTCCGTGCCCATAATTTTTTATTGAAGCACTTCTTGCTAGGAAGCTATTTCGATAAGGGGCTATTCATAAACCAAGTAGACTTTGCTGTCATTTGTTGTTTGTTTACAGCGCACGATGAAGAAGTACCGTGAAGTCGTTGTGAAGTTGTTTGCGACAAGTGAGTGAACCGGCAACATTCCGGTGGTTGAAATCCTTCGAGGAGAAGCGGAATTTCATCAATACCACTATCTGTCGGTACCGGGAGACAGGCTCAGCCAATGACCGTGCGAGATCCCAGCAACTCTACGTTCGGCGAGGACACCAGCAGCTATCAAAGTGGTGAGAGGGCTCGATCCGGAAAACCGTTGCTGACCTGGATGTGTCGATTGGGACTGCCCACACCACCACGACGAAGGACCTGGGATACAAACCGTACAAGAGACGCAAGGCTCACGGGGCAACGGAGACTACAACGGAGTAGAGGCTGGACAGAGACAAACTGATACTTTCGCGGCACGCAGGTCAGGAGTTCGTTGTCTTGAAACAGCTGCATAATTTCCAACATGATCGGCTGTGGTCGCCTACGTTGGTCAGCATCCCCCCATCCCCACATAAACTTCCCGCGGATCCAGAGTGCCACGTCGGTGATGGTTGGGAGTGGGGGTGGTGGTTGGTTAGGGGCGTATCCAGGCGTGGGAAGCTCGCACTGGTGTTTATCGAGAAAAACGCAAGAATCAACGCAGCGTGCTATAAGACGAAGGTACTGGAGAAGGCACTTCGGAACATCTACGGAAAGGATCATTAAGTCTTTCAACAGGACGGTACTCCAGGCCCTCACGGTAAATATCGTACAAGCGTGGTGTCGGGAGGATTTGACTGATTTTCTCGATGAGACTTTGGGGCTTTCCAGCTCGTGGACCTTCATCCCCTGGACTTTTATGTAGGATCGTACATGCTGGCCAAGCAGAACATCAAGTGAGTACTATTTATGGACCCAATTTAAGAAGCTCATTTTCAAGATCTGGGCAGAGATGTCGATGGACCAGGTGCGTGCGTCTGGTGATTCTTATGAGAAACATCTCAAGCTCGTCATGCAGCACAAACGGGAGCTGCTAATATGTCGTAAAGGTTCTCAATAAACATTGCTTCAATATAAATTGACTCGCACAGGAAAATCTTGTATTTTCATTTTTTTAACACATTTGGAAAGTGTAGTCAAACTTATTGAACATCTTTTTAAGCGTTTTGCATCAACCACACATTGTAGCTCCTGCAAAACATCCTTATCCGATTACTTCTTCCATAGGGGCATGGTATGGTGCACTTTCTGATATTCAGTGTTTCGTGGAATCCCACGATGACATTGGTGCTATCGTGAAGTTTTTGAAGCTTCAGCAATGTTTCGATTTGTTTGACCTGTCTTACTCTTAGAGCATCTTCAACGGTGGTCCAAATCGTGGCTTGGATTAATTTTTTAGACCAAACACAAAAACATCGCTGCACCGGTGTTGTATATTTTGTGTTATATCGGATCTATTTTGCATTATTTTAAATCTGGCATATGTTTTGATCTATTTTTGATGAAATTTGGAACAAGAAAAAACCGTTCCGAAATACTGCACGCTGCTTGATAATACCAATTAATGAGTAAAATTTCAGCTCTTGCTTTATTCAGTATCTTTTCTCTAAATATGTTTATATGCCGAAAAGTCTAGCGAAAAGTGACGGTGTTTGGTACGGGTGATGCTGGCGCCGGAAAGAAACTTTGTTGCTCGACCTGGATGTTGATAATTACTTCAAGTTGCTCGTGGTGCTAGCGAATTGCCTTTTTGTTTCTTTCCTAAATTACGAATGGTTTTCTTAGTTTTATACAGCGACTGCACTCCATTCCAGAAAAATCTGACTAGTTCGAACTGAGGAGGCTCCCGGTATTATTTGTGGATTTTACGACTAGTTTGGCTGCTCAATAATGAAAAGTAATGATGTCTTCAAAGTGAACACTTGGTTTATTGATGGATTGGTCATGACTTGCACTCGCAAACAGCTTATACAGATACATTATAGAGAAGCCTGTTGTATAGAAACGTTCGGCAGGTCTACTAGGGATCATAATATTCAGACTCATCTTCTTGGGTATATCAGCTTCTAGAAACTGATCCCACTCTATAAAAAAGTATTTTTTGAATTACTATGAATTTCGGAATATCTATGAACACTCTTGAAACCAGCACCCGCAAATATGTAGTTGCGCCTTTGTTTTGATTTTGACAGGATATTTGAGAGTGCGTTATTGTGGATTCATTATTAGGGGCGCATTTAATAATGGTACCGAGCTATGGTACCGATGTGCTAGTACTGACTGAGCCATGAAAAAATCGTATTTGTTCGGGACCTACTGGTCTTTGAGTTAGTCCGTGGCACTAATGGCAGTAAACATTATTTGGTTAAACCAGGGGCTGGATAGTCAAGAAAAAAAAGGATATAGTTTTTGGCTCAGTAAGTACCAGCTAATAACCCCCTAATTACGTAACCCACTTGAAGACCCCCTAAATATTCTGTCAAAATAACCCAGCGATTCGAAACAAAAACAAAGATTCTAGTAGCGAAAAGCGCAATAATGTATTGCAAGGTGTACTGCAGACCAAGGGGTTCTACATCTGTGAACAAATTTCAAAGCGCTAGTTTCAAATTCATTGTGGGTTTAACCAATTCATGGCAAAACATTTGGGAAAAATCTGCGACCTCTGAAAAAAAAACATACTTATGATGTTGAATAATTGACAGGATAACAGGTGTTGGTAGGTTTGCCAACAAGAAATACTACACCGGTGCGGAGAGCTCAAAGTTGGTCCATTTTAGCTGGTTTTATTCAAGTTTCGCTGATGCAAATCAAGTATAAAGTTGTTCCAAAAATAAATCACCGCTGAAGATGCTCTAAGGATATAACGTGATCTTCTAGCTTCCAGACGGACATCTTCTATGCAGCCACCTTCTTCTTCGGCTGGGCTTCGATTATAAACGAGTATTTTTGGAAATGTCCCTTCTTCTTGGGCAGGTTTCATCGACAAGGTTCCATCTATTGGGGCTAAGGTCTACGTGCCAGACTACCGTCAACCATTTTAAAAATTGTGCCATTTGTATTCGTCCAGTTTGCTTTTGTCATGCGAGGAATTGTCTCATTCCTAATCCGAGAGGACGCCCAGCGGCCATTCAGTCGTGATCGACACGTAGGTGCCGATCACTAACCTTTTACCTACATATACCTTAACTGTAAACGCTTATGGTTCTGCGGGTAGGATTCACCCCTCAAGGGACCAACAGTTTCTCTGATTTTCAAACAACGGACACTGATAATGAATCGTTAACTCTCAGGCCAGGTCCGTTAACCAGCCGCTCAAAAATACAATACCCGAAAACGAATTCGAACACGAAAATGCGTGTGAATACTACGAGTGAAAAGAGTGAGTTAGCCTAGTTTATTGAGAAATGCCAAATTACCAGAATCATATCGGTTGGAGCACGCTTCAAAAATTGAGGAATCCTCACCTCACATTGGCACAATCTTCCATTAGAAAAATCGTACGAGTGACCCATGAAAATTAACGAATTCTGCATTCACGGAGAAGTTGCTCTTACAGCCCTACACACGGAATATCGTTTGCAATAAGAAAAATCGACAAAAGTTTACGATTTTTCTTGGGTTTACCTTCACCCGCACTGACGAAACTACCCATGCAGCATCAATCAGAGTAATCCATGAGCCAGCAGAGAAAATTTGATAGCTCTATCAGTCGAACTCTAACCGTTCTGGGAAAAAAAGTGAAGCAACTCCGTTCAGAAGTGTGCGCGTTCAAAGAACGACACCCCACCGCATCAAAAACCGACATCGTGCGGCACTTTGTGGACGCCGGAAACGCCCGTTCCGGCATCCACAACAACTTGGCACTATTAGACAACGTCGAACGGCCGACGACCCTGAGCGACAATATGCTCCAAAGGATGCTGAAGACGAAGTTCGAGGAAAAAATTGCTACATAGCTGCGTGCTCTTGGCCGGGAGCTCGGTTCAACCGGCCAAACAGTGAAAAAGTACCTGACGGACATGAACATACATGTCAGGAAGCGGAAGTCGCGTTTTTGAGCTGCATGCAATTACGCAGCGGCAGCGGCTGAATAAGATGGTCAACTCGATTTTCCCCGCGAATCGCGACGTGGTGGTGGTGATAGACGACGAGGCCTATCTCACCCTGGATGGCAACGACTGGCAGGGAACTTCGTATTATATTTCCCCTACGAAGGAAGTGAGCTCCGAGGTGAAGTTCATTTCACACACCAAGTTCCTTCGACGTGTTGCTGTGAAGAAGGTGCTGCTGTTGCTGACAATCACCGAGAAGGGGATGTCAAAGCCGCTCTACTTTCACTCCGGACTGGTCGTGAACGGGGAAATGTGTTGTTCATCAAGAAATACCATAAGGGTGAAGACGGTATTCTGGCCGGATCTGGCGTCAGCCCACTACTCGAAGCGATCGTTGGAGGAGATGGAGTGGCTGAATATTGATGTGGTACCCAAGTCGGCGAACCCGCCCAATGTCCCCCAGCTGCGTCCCATCGAGAATGTCTGGGCCAACCTGCAGCGTAAGATCTACTCCAACAATTTTGTTGCGAAAAATGAGGAGGAATTGATAAAAAACGACGAAAGAACTCAAAAACATGCCTACACGCCTGTTTTCGTCTGCCATGGCGAATGTTCCGGTTAACTGCCGGAAAGCCACTCGCAAGGGCGTAGAGTTTTATTGCAAGTAAGCTTAAATAATTACCTGTCATGGGAAATTTACCAAAAGCAATTATCTGTCATTTTTTTTATCATTATCCGAAAAAAAAAGTCCATTTTTTTAAATGCAAACGTTATTTTACTATTCTGCGGCTGTTTACCGATTCCCTGGACGAGGGCGCTGCAGTCATAGTAATGGTATGAAACCAACATGGAGGAGAGAATGGTAACGTCCGATGCAGATGCAAAAAAAATGCCTTGAAGATTGAAAGTTTTTAAATAACAAAGAGTTGATCAATGCGTAATGATTGAAAAAAAGAATGTTAGTTCATTGGATTCATTTTTAGAACATAAGAGATTGGCCTTTTGGATTAACATCGTTTTTCAATACTCATTTAGCCGCAAATGATGTTGAATAATTTTCAAAATATATTTTTCAGCTAGCCTGCCCTGGGCTTCTCTACAACCGATGAAATCAACACCATCATGAAGCATCCCGTGTGTGGGCCGCATAAAATCGATACCCGAACACTCCAGTAGGCAGCCCCTCATTGCAAACACCGTACACCTCCAATCGAGCAAACAAGCACCACTTAGTAATGTCTTCGGCAATATTTGGATTTTCGGCAGGCTTGCTTTGCCACTGCTGCCGTCTTCCATTCTTTGTTCTCCGATAAGCATGGGAATAAGTGCTAAATGGCATACGTGAGGCAATTGAAACGTCTCTCCGGCTACCTGAGAATCACAAGAAGATTGCTCGTGTCTATCATGGCATACCAATGTTTCTCTTCCCGCAGTTACTTTACTCGAATTCAAATATGTTGTTTTTGTGTGGCTATGAGATAAAAGAAAGAAAAAACTTCCTTCAATTTAAAACTCCCTGATGAATCCTCGAAATGATGCCAACACCGGTAGGAGAACCGGGAAAAGTTTAAATAAAGCTGTTCTCTTCCGCACAAAGCGATACACTTAGAGGGTGATACGGTCAAAATTTGGTCAAGGAAAACGCGTGTAAATCGGTGAAATCGTTTATTTAAAAAATCAAATTAAATTTCTTTTTCAAGTTCAATTAGTATAAAATTCAGGAAAAATATTCAGTTAGGCTTCCGCTTTTCCAAATCCGAATTGCCGGGCCTTACGCTTGACCCCTGCCATCAGATTTTGTACAGCCACCTTGTCCACCTTCTTCGCCGCAGAAAGCCAGTTTGCCTTGAACTGCTGCTCGTCCTTAGCAGTTTTTTGGTCTTCTTTAGGTTCCGCTTGACAATAGCCCAGTATTTCTCAATTGGGCGGAGCTCTGGCGTGTTGGGAGGGTTCTTGTCGCTTGGGAACCACCTGCACGTTGTTGGCGGCGTACCACTCCATGGCCGTTTTACCATAATGGCAAGATGCCAAATCCGCCAAAACAGTACGGAACAACCGTGTTTCTTCAGGAAAGGCAGCAGACGTTTATTCAAACACTCTTTCACGTAAATTTCTTGGTTGACGGTCCCGGAAGCTATGAAAATGCTGCTTTTCAAGCCACAGGTACAGATGGCTTGCCAAACCAGATATTTCTTTGCGAACTTTGACAGTTTCGTGTGCTTGAAAATATCTGCTACCTTTCCCCTTCCTTTTGCCGTATAAAACTCCTGTCCCGGAAGCTGCTTGTAGTCGGCTTTGACGTAGGTTTCGTCGTCCATTACCACGCAGTCAAACTTCGTCAGCATCGTCGTGTACAGCCTCCGGCATCGCGCTTTGGCCGTCGTATTTTGTTTATCATCGCGATTTGGAGTCACTACCTTCTTGTAAGTCGATAGTCCGACTCGTTTTTTGGCTCGATGCACGGTTGTAGACGATACACCCAGCTTATTTGCGGCATCTCGGAGAATAGGTTAGGGTTTCGCTTGAAACTACCGGCAACTCTCTTTGTCGTCTCAGCGGCTTCCGGTTTTCGATTTCCCCCGATCCAGACTTTCTGGCTGTCGACAAACGTTCCCCAAACACTTTAATTACATTTGTAACGGTTGATTTGGCAACTTTTAGCGATTTTGCCAACTTTGCGTGCGAGTAGCTCGGATTTTCGCGATACGCGAGCAAAATTTTGATACGCTGATCTTCTTGCTTGGACGGCATTTTGACAACTGAAGAGTGAATTCCAAAATCAAAATAGGAGCAACATTCTAACACACACACCTTCAAAATGAGGGTGTTCAGGTTTTCTAAATGCAAAATTGAAAGAAATACGTCAAGTTGATATTGACCAATTTTTGACCGTATCGCCCTTTAGTTGGCATAACACTCGCACAATTTTGGAATAGATTGACGAACTTGAATGCGACGGGCATGAGTCTTTTGCGAGGCTGCTTGAGAAACGAGAAAAGTTTTTAGTTTTTCATTCTTTGACGACGGCGGAGACGACGACGACGACGACGATGACTACTGCTTCTATGTAGAGCGTCGGTCTTCGTCAGATCTTGGAGTAACGAGCAAGTTTTAACAAGTGACAACTCTTTCCTCAGTTTTCCTTTTTTGTTGCAACAACTGGGTAGGTAAAACTAATGAAGTAATTTCCCGGCTACACGGAAAGAATGCTTTTGAAACAGAGAACACAGAATGTTGCAATAGGACGATGATTGGCAAACTTATATCGAGCCAACAGGAGAGCAACAAATTAAGATCAGGGGCAAACTGGATAGGAAGATGCACATACAGTCGAATAGGATGCTGTTCTTATTTGATTTAGTGTAGCAGTATTTGCACTTTTTTGTGATTATCTCTTTTCACTAGGATGTGTTTTCTTACCATGTTACTATTGTCTGACTAAGGCATTTTTAATAAATTTTATTAGCTGGGAGTTGTACAGGGTGCGGCAGAAAATAATGCGAAAATTTGTTCTATATCTTCCAAATCCCATTTTCAACTAATTCAAGCAATAATATGAATTACATTTTCGAGTGCAGGTCTCTTTATAAAGTCCGTTTAAACAAATTTATTCAATGTGTCCTCCGTAGTCCTCCGATATTTACTGCCATGTGCGTGTTATGATTGACTTAAGGGTTTTCACACTAAGGTGTGATGTTTAGCAGGTTCGTGCTTCAACATATGCCCAAATCGAATAATCCAAAGGATTAAGATCTGGACTGCTAGGGGGCCACAAATCCTTCTGCCAAAACTTCATGTTAACGTTCAACCATTGTTGGGTTCGATTGGACGTGTGACATGGCGCTCCATCCTGCTGTAGGACAACGTTTTGGTCCTCGGAGAAGTTGGCCTTCACCCACTTGGTCCTTTAAAATACCAATATACACTTCGGTATTGATTTTAACTCCAGCATCAATGAAAACAGGCGGCATTTTCAAACCGTTGGACGCCACCAAGCCAAACATCATGACACCAGCCAGATGTTTTGTTTGAAATTTGAATTTCACTTTTTCCGGAACGTTCTCCATTTTCTGCGGTGAAATGAACCGGTCCGTGCGGCTGTTGGCCACAGCATCGATGCTGAAAGTTTTTTCGTCGGAGAACAGGATTATCATTTTTTCCTTCTTCAACAAGGAAAGCAATCGCTTGGGATGAGTCACTCGTAGTTCCTTGACCCGGTCCGCAATCAAGTGGCGTTACACTCTGGCTGTGGAAGATGCATGCAGGTCTTCTTTGAAGATTCTCCGCATGGATTTCTCCGAAATATTGGCCTACTTTGCAAGTTTTCTTATGGAACGCACCGGGTTGCGAGCAATTTTTGCACGGACCGATTTGATCACGTTCGGCGTGCGTGCAAAGCGCGGACGTCCGATTCCCGGCTTCCGCTGCTTAGGATCATCCTGCAGGGACTTTTGTTTGCGCCAAACTGTTGCCAAATGGCACCCTACCACCTTGGTAATCTTCTTCCACAGCTTCTTCTGGGCGAGCAACAAACTAGTGATCACTTTTTTCGTGAACATTTTGACGAATTTGCAATAAAACAAATAGAATGTTTGGAGCACTTGAAAGTTAACATAAACAAATACAATTTCGACAGAAATTAGTCACTAGCTACACGCATTAACCCAATACTCAAGTTTGAACATTTTCGCATTATTTTCTGCCGCACCCTGTATGGAACGGCCTAATCAGGGGTGACTGTTTTAATCAGTTGTTAGGAAACAGGTCTAAAACTACTACATTTTCCAAATTGTTTCATATTTAATAATATGAACATAAACTCAATCTATCGGACTAATGATTTAATGTTTTAATCATGATGGATCAACAAATAATTACTGTCATTTTATAGATTTAAAATACATACTCCAGAAAACTATCAGTTTCCTTCCTGCGGAAGAAGTTCGCTCCAATTTGGCTTAGCGTATTTTGCATTTCTTCGCATGTACTGAAGGGATTTACTTCATCAGCTTCTTCTCAAATCTAGCTTTGTTGCCAGAATGTTATGTTGAACATTGAGTTAAAATTTATGTCATATATAGATGATCTGAAATCACTATTTATTTCATGTTCCTTCCAGTGATGTGAAGTTGATCTATGCTTATGATTATATTTTCATCATTTGGCTACATATGCAATGAAAAAATTTGTTTCGGAGCTGTTGAACAGTACTGAACGATTGAGCCTTCACTGTTGAGCGGCACCTTTGGCATCACTGCTTTTGAGAGCGCCCATGTTTCCTCTCTTCTTTGTTAGCCATGGCTATAGCGCACCGATATTGTAACGTGAGGCCTGCTATCTCTTACATTTGCTCGTTTCTAAATGAAACATTCCGTTTGTCGTCACAGTCGCTTTGTCTACCACTTTCGTGAGAGGAAATGAAATAAGAAATACACATTGCCAATCTAAAGATCGATAATAATCTAAAACTTTGTTTGTGTTGCGTCTGTCTCATAACCTGCTAGTAGACGAGTTTGTGATCATAGCAATCGACCTGTTTTGGTTGATTGTTTTCAAGAGCGGCAGCGTGAAACGAAGGAGCGGGATGATGAAATTGGCGTTTGCAGCAAATCGTGAACTGGCTTATTTAATTTCAGCTTCGCAAACATGCCCGGAATCACACTCATACAATATTGTTAGTTTATGTACAGATTGCGGAGCAGAAGAAAATATTTTCATGATCGGAAAGCAATCCGCATACTTTTAATAAGTCCCTACAAATGGGAACTTTAGTCCATGGCTTTGAAATTGTTTGAGTCTAATGCTCGTTTTTGAAGGTAAATTCCGATAGTTAAGGTAAAGGTAAATTCCGATAGTAGCAGAGCAATTAACGTCTACATATTGGCAGTTCTAATTATAGATTACATAAAGCTTTATCTAATATCCCAAGTGCTGCATAAATCTCGTCCCGTATCTTATGTATTTTTTTTTGTCGACTTAAGAAGTTGTACAAGAGAGTATTTCAACACTCAAAAGTATATATATTTTTAAATAAACCATGAATCGTTTCTAGATCGATTTTTTGCAGTCTCATGAACTGCAATTTCCTACAACATTTTTGATTGTTTAGTGGAATCGAATTTTTGATTAGTCAACGTTCTGGAAAACTCGGTGGATATCTGTCCTTAGGAACAAAATTGACTCTATTGGTTCGATACCATTCCTCAACACGGTAGAATCATCATTTCGATGGTGTGGGCATCAAACCTATTTTAGGATAAGTCTTTTCCCACATCATCGTTGACATGATTTTTCTCCTTTTAACCCAAAAGAAAAAGAAAAAAAATGAAGTAACAGCAGAATATTTGTTTTACTTCACATAATTGAGTTGAAATAACGTTTCGCCTCTTGTTCCCAAATAAATTGGCATGTATTATCTTGAAATATTGCACCGAAATATACCTTGATTAGCTTTATAGAGGGCATTATTATTCCGCGATGAACTGTAAAATTTACGCAACTTACGCTGACCACAAAGCAAAAAAAAAAAATTTCGTTCTACAAATGATAACTTAGAGATGACCATTGTAGAGATAGGACTGAAATAACATTTTAGTAACTGCAAAACTAGGAAAACTTAAATTAACACTTCACTTGATCACTATTTCTAAAAAAAAAATAAAAACTGAAACACTTTTTTTTAACTATCACTACCCAAGTAGCACACTACCATCATAATTAGTTGTAGTAACTGGATTATGACTTAGCAAGTCATATTTATGTTATCTCAACTGAATGGCAACAAATGTGCTACTAGGGTAGTAAACGCGAGCACATTCCGTTGTCTCCATTGTAATCGGTCCATGACTGTACCTCGCCAGCCTCGCTGTCTGCGGAGAGTGCACAGGTCGCCTTCTACTTGATCGATCCACCTTACTCGTTGCACGACTCTTCTTCTTGTACCCGTTAGTTCGTTTTCGAGAATCATTTTAACATGGCTGTTGTCCGACATTCTTACAACATGCTCAGCCCATCGTAGTTTACCTATTTTAGTGACATGTACGATGGGAGGTACTCCTCTAGCAATGTCCATGTTTCGTGGCCGTAGAGAACTAGCGATCTAATTAATGTTTTGTACGATGGTCAACTTTGTAGTTCGGTGAACCTGCAATTCGATCTGAGCGATCCTGAAATCCAAAGTAGGCACGATTGCCAACCATATGCGCCCTTGTATCTCTCTGCTGGTGCCATTATCGGCGGTCACCAATGAGCCCAGATACGCGAATTTGTCTACTACCTCGATTTCATCACCGTCGTTCTGAACTCATCGTAGGAGGCTATCATTGCCTCTTCCCTTCAAGTATTTTGATTTCACGAGCCTAATCCTTCCAGCTTCAGCCTTAAGTCTGCTTTAGCTGGTGTCGATCAATTATATCATAAGCTGATTTGAAATCGATGAAAAGATGGTGTGTGGGCACGTTATATTCGCTACATTTCAGCAGCACTTGTCGAATCGTGAAAACTCGGCCCCTAGTAGCGCGGGCACCCACGAATCCCGCTTGGTATTGCCCCACAAACTCTTTTAGATTTGTGACAGGCTGCGGCATAAAAGTTGGGAGCGCAACTTAGTAGCGTGATTGCACGATAATTGGAGCAGTCCAGCTTGCCTATAGTTGAGACTCACTATTCCTTCCATCCAATCTTCCGGGAAACATTCCTCCTCCCAAATCTTGGTAATTACCCAGTGCAGCGCTCTGGCCAGTGCTTCACAACCGTATTTTAATAGCTCGCTTGGTAGTTGATCAACTGCAGCAGCTTTGTTGTTTTTCAACGGACCAATTTCCTCCTCAACTTCCTGAAGGGGTGGGGTCGCGATCGTGTCATCTTCTGCGCGTGTTCCTAGGTTAATTGTTGTGCCATTTTTGTTCGTTGTAATATTGCCGTTCAGGTGCATTTCGAAGTACTGCTTCACATCTGGGCAGTGTACGTTGATGATGCTGTAGTTGAAGAATAGACCCTTGATCCCCAGCTTGTACATTCTCGCATTGATCGGCAACCACCCAATCACGCGTTGCCGCATTTTTCCTAGCAGTACAAAGCCGGTGCCCAGCTCGTTTGTGGTATCACAGCTCTGGTAAAAAGTAGCCGCTCGATGCCCGCTTTTCCATACCTTCTGTTCTGTCCAGCAAACCTCCTGCAGTGCTACGACTTTGTAGCTATGTGGTTGAAGTTCATCGTAGATTATCCTATCGTAGCCAGGGAAGCAGAGCGATTTGCAGTTCCATCGTGCACAGCACTGTTTAGAGTCCCACGCGGTAACGAGGACTATGCTCAGCCGCTCCTAACATGGAGAGCAGGCGTAGTTTTGAGCTGTCCCTGACATGACGAATAGACGCTCAGACAGACTGCACTATTTGATGGCAGCCTCTCTTCCCTGTCAGCATTTGGCCAAGGTCCCACCGGGGTTGGTTACCCGATCTTTCCAATGGTTACTCATAAACCAGTCGGCACCATGGGAAGGTAGGGATAGGAGTTACTGGACAAGAGGCTAAGGATCGCAGTAGGATCTTTTTTATACCTGCAGGTACGCGAAGTACCAATGATACGCATTATTCATCCTGATCCTGGCTGGTGTTATGCCTTCATCGACGCATTCGAAAAATAATGAATCTCGATCTGTACGGCTTGAGTCGCAACTTTACAGAGGAAAGAAGGGCTGTCTGCTGCGTGGCACAATTGTTTCTACGGAAGCAAGTTCTTGAGGAGCTGCATTCTACCAAGTTGCTGGCAAGGGGATATTGCTGGTGGAATGGGATGGACAGTGCTATTGACGAGTTGATTGCAAACTGTGTTACACACAGATGTTGTTACACTGCTGGGAATCCCCTATTGCACCGTTACGAAGAGTACATGGGGACCGAGCGGGACTCTTCAGGGATGCATACTTTTTTATCCTAGTCGACGCTAATACCAAATGGCCCGAGGTTCGAATATGTAGTTTCACCACTGCCAGCACAATCCGGAAGTATCGTGAGATTTTGAGTACTTTTTGGATACCATTGGTACTCGTGACTGAGCACGGTGTTCACATACGAGCCGTTTCACCGATTTCTGTAGATGAACTACATTTTACACAAAGTGAGAGCGCCCTATCACCATGCAGCAAATGGGTAGGTCATGCGCTACGTGCAAATTTTGAAGCAGAAGCTGAAGCCGCTGATATGTACTAAGGCGCAAGTGAACGTGGAACACTGCAACATACTTAAAAAAACATTTTATGATGATGATGAAATACTACCATCTATTGTAGAAAGATAACTTTCTATAGCAGTGGAATAATCTGAAAAAAACCATTTGATCAGGTTTCTTTTGTTGTTAGTAACTAGATGATTACAAACAACAAAAGAAGCCTGATTAAATGGGTTTCCTCCTGTATGAAGGGTCAAAAATAAATTTCCTTCTCCTTCGAAAAGCAAATTCAAACCCTCAGCACTAGAATTGGGCCCTCAGTTGCCAGAATAAGCTCAATAGATAGGGGTCTTCTGCAGATGGAGCCACGTGGCGCCTCGTGGTCCGTTAGACAATAGGGGAGGAGGCAGCCGCTATGCTACCCTGATCAGCAAAGTCGTTGAGCCGTTCTGGAGTAGTCCCTGATGAGTTCTCTCCTTCTTCTCCCGTTGTATATTATGTCATGGATTTTTAGTATATTTTGTAGTGATCATTGATGGCCTATGACCTATGCACGATGTCATATGGTATTGAACGCGGTCTTAGGAAGAGAAGCCTATCTTAGGAGGAGACCAGGAGAAAGAAGAGATAGCATGCGTAATTACTTAAAAATCCATTTATACCGTCTAAAACTCGAGGTTGTACAGCCTGAACATTGAACATAGAGCGAATTACAACGGATAACTTAACCTAACACCAAGTGGACCAGTATGGACATTTTGTTTTTGCCAGAAGGTTCCAGAGGATGGAGCGGGAATCGAACCCTCATTTCAAGGCAATCTTGACCACGAAGCTCACAGATGATGTATTGGAAGATGCTTCATCCTGCTAACGGATAGTCACCTGCGGTGTAAATGTTTGGTCGGAAGATAAGATCCAGGATTGACCTACTGAAGAACTAAAATTCAAAGATCGTGATCGTGTCCGTGTCTGAGACTGGTGGATAAAAAGAAGTTCGAAAAGATTGCTAAGAAAGTTGGAAAACTTCGCTCTAATGACCGCTTGGAAGGCGCGCGGTGTAGTAAGCGTCACAGCGATCATATCGTCGGTGTAGGTGCTCATCCTCCGGACACTTTACCGGATAGTGCTGCAACCAGGAATTTGGAACATTACAGTCAGGAGATGGCTGCTTCACCACCAGGGGTAGGCTGTCTCAAATACACCAGGGAAACGTCTACGACTGGTCCTGTCCTCGCTCCGGTCTCTTCTCCTGAGATGCCAGTTGGTCAACGACTAGCGAAAACCGATCCTTATATGGAACCAGAGGGTTGGTTCTTCGGTTATCAGAGTCTGACCAGTGTCAGAGATGTAAATGTCTCACTACTCTAGAGGCGTTCAACCAGGGTGGTTATGGCTCCAACATGGTTAAATTTGTATTTGTTTAAGCAACCTGCTTGAATTTTGTTCTTTTTACGGGAGGGGAAGATGTTACACCTAAGTAATCAATATCATTGTAAGGGCTGTACCGAAAAAAAGTTATCCACATTTTTTTCTTTGAAATCATATAAAAAATTGTCTTATTCAAACAGATGGATGATTCTTTATTGTACAGAATTAAGCTTGAACATATTGAAAACCAGATGAAATTCGTATTATTAATATTATGAATATTAAGACTCTAAGATCAAGTATTTCTTCCATTTTTTCGGGCGCCTTAGCCCAAAGTTGTTTGAGCTACCGCATAGTATAAGATGCTTTACCAGCAGGGTGCGAAAAATTCAAATTCAATAAGCAGTATCCCGTGAATTTATCCAACATCCATCTCGTCATTCACCGATTGTTGCAAAACTGAATTTCAGAAGAGCCAAAATTCGGTGATAGCAAGAACACATTCAGTCAGAATGTTTGCGATTATTGTGTTTTGTGATGCTCTCCTCTTTTTGTTTTGACTGATTGAACCGGAGATCTGTATAGAAAATGTGTCGGTAGCATCCTGTGTGAATGAAGACATTCGGTGCAGATACCTTTTTGGAGGGGACCGAATGCTTGTGTTCGTTCGTTCATTGCTTTTTCTTTTTATTAGTAATTCGTGTGTTCAGCAAAGACCAAAGAATTGAATGCTGTTGTTTTTCGCACTCATTTCGGCAGTCAATTTTTTCACACACTGTTTACCAGTCTTTCAAAAAGTCCCTCTGCACAATAGCGTTCGATGGGTCGAAGCTTAGGGTAATTTGGCAGATTGATGTCTTTCTCAACGACATTTATACCCTTTTCAGTGAGCCAATTGAGTGTTGTTTTAGCGTAAAGCGCCGGCGCTATACCCGGCCAGAACAGTGGAGGTTTACTATGCTTCTGATATAAAGGCAGCAGCCTCTTCTGTGAACACTCTGATCAATAGATTCCTACATTGATTGTTCTGGTAGTGCTAAAAATGGTAGACTTCATACCGCAAGAACATATTGCTTGTCATACTTGCACTTTCCGACCAAACTTCTCCACTTAAATCGACCTGTCTGGATCGCTTACATCCTCCCCTATGACGGCAGTGTAATACTGCCCTAAGATGAGAAATCATAAATGTGCATTTGCAAGTCATAATCAAGTTGCTGCAACTAATTATCATCGTGGTGTGCTACTTGGGTGTGGACCTGGAAGGGGATTTGAGGCCTCTTTGACAAAGGACGGTTTTCGCCCCAAATCGTATTCGGAGTTGGTTTTGGACCATAGCTTGATAAGCCACTTTGCATATTTAGTTTCTTCATTATTATTTTTTAGACTGTTTGAAAAAGGTCAAAACTTTTTTTTTATCGATTTTTTTCAAATGTGTTTAATAAAAAAATGACTACTCCTACAAAAAAAAGTTGTATGGGTGATTATCACAAAATAAGTCAAGTTTTAAGAAAAAAATATTGAAAAAAAAACCAAAATGAGCCTCACACTGAAAAAAATCATTGAAAAAAATTCTAAGTCGATTTAATAAAAAAACACCATTTTTGATTTCGATGAAATTTTGAGCCCATGAGGTGGACTACAAAGGTGTGGCAGAAGGAAACCGTTTGACTCTTTCTTTTTAATATCGTTCTTCCGTGTTTGTGTTTACTTTAATTTTACATTACTTTTAGTATATGTGGATATACTATTTTTAATACATTTCTGCGCCTTGGAAAGCAGCAGCAACAGCATTAGAAATGCAATGAATCTGGCGACATCACCGTGGTAGCAGTGGCGTCAGTTTACTATCCTTCCCGATCTTACCCGATGAGAATCAATCAATGATTTCTTACCCACCACAACATCCGTTGATTCTTAGGACCAAATCCGTTTCGGTAGTTTGACATGTGATAGTCCAACGTAAGTGAACATATGAATTGTGCACTGTATTTGTGAATTAGTTCACCATGTAGCTGTCATGAAAACATGAGGAGCTGTATCAGTAGTTTAAAGTTTGCTTCGAAGAGGGCTCTCTATTACAATTATTTCTCTAAGGGAGTAGGAAGATTCGAGTTTCCTGCCTCTTCCTGAAAGTTTATCCAAAGAACAGTGTTCCCCAAACTTCACACTCGCGTGGTGAATTTCAAAGTGCTTCGCCAATTGTCGCATAACTTCCTGTTCACGTAGCCATGTGTCCAAAACCTTAACTTTCCGATGCGCAACAATTTGAAAACGAAGAATTTAAACCGTGCAAACAAGAAAACAAACGAAAGATGACAGTCAAACGCACAGCATGCTATGGTGAAAACATTAAAACCACCACAAATACACGCGTACAACGCTAATGACGCAGAAAGCTAATTTCGATACATTCCTTAGTCACTTAAACCACCACTCTTTGAGTGCTTTTTTAACTTGTCCGCAGTTAGATTCGAACTCGCGTTAGTTGTATGGATGGACTAACTCCAGGGTCGTCAACTGTTTCACATAATTGTAGATGTGGTACTGGCCAAAAGTAAATGGTGCAATAATTTCGAGAACATCCTTTTTAAAAGCATTCTTCTTTCACTTCATTTCGAATGAACTACCTAGAGCCTCTCAGAGAAATAATGCATAACGATTTCTGTCAAAGCTTTAACAGCCGATCGAAATCGATTTGGCTAAACCCCGTCTCGTCGACATAACCAAAGAACGCAAATCGCTTTAATGCCTTCCGGGCGTTCATCACACTCTCTCAAGCGAGCGTCATTTGAATATTGGTATCCCGTCAGCCGGTGAACGTTGGAATTGTGCCCCGTTTTCGATCAACTTCTGCAGATTGAAGGAACGGAATGGACAATAAGCAAAGGAGCATGTCGAAATGAAGACCGTGGGAAGAAAATTTGTTCAAGGGAAGGAATTATTCATCATACTCGGACAGCCAGGAGCAGCAAATCAATTGTAATTTTTTTGTTCAGTGTTGAGTTTTGTAAAATCCAAATGGCGCCCCTTATCCGGAGAAGATGTGAATGGGCAAGAAATGAAACTAATGAACTGATGATTGTTCGATTTGGATTTTAAACGAATATTTAAATGTTCATAATAATTGTAAACTTTCTTGAGCAGACATCTCGGTTAAGGTTAAGAATACGTTTTCCTGTAAAGAAGGATATTGGTCTTCTTAAATATTTGCCCTAAGGCTGAGCAACAATATCACTCTTGTTTATCCTTATGATATAAATACAAAAAAATGGGAGTGTATCAATTGGCACATTCTTAACATTGCTTTACTCAACCATTCCCAAAGGATCCTTTCAAATATCCCAGAGTAAATATTTTGTCACCATTCCATTCCGTAAACAACATATATGGTTCCAGAAGCAGGCATCGGTCCGGCTTATCTGTATTTACTTTTTTCAATGTCCCATCCTGCGGTATCAGACAGTCTGATCATGGTCACAGAGGGAATAAATCGCAGGGATTAGTTGACTTGACAAAAAAAATCTTTCGTTTTCATTCTATTCTTGCTCGTTCATGGCAAAAGATCTTTTCCAATCGGAAATCGACCTGAAAAGCAAATTGCATTCTCTGTAGGTTGTTCTATATAAATGGAAATGGAAGCTTGAATGGCAAATGCCATCATTGGGTGAAAAGTGATGTAAATTTGATGAACTGTTACTAGGAAACATTCTCAAATCGAAAGGTTCATTTAAAACAACATTAAGGATTACCTTCTTCTCTGAACTTATTTACGAAATAAAGAATTTCCATCTGAATGAACGGATTTCATTTCGACAATTGAGTTGCTTCAATTTTTAATTTTGGTTTGTTTATGTGTAAGTGATTTTCAATATTTGTTGTTTCAAATTGTGAGCCCTTACAGGTGATTAATGAAGAGCATTTTTTCTAAATAGAATTCAAGTAAAAATGAATAATTAAAGACTGATCGATTGTAAACTACTTCTTCCAAATTGCTAAGGAAATGACGGAACAAGAACAAACATTTATTTATGTTTTGAACAACCTTCAGAATTGATTCCATTTAAAGAAAAAGTTTTGAAAATAGATTTTATAAGCAGAAATTTTGAAAATATACTATATCAGCCAAACCACCAGCTTTACCATACTTAGCAACCACAGACTACCAAATTCAACTTATATTTTTATTCATTTCAAGATTGAATAAAGCCTGTCCACGATAAATTTGGGACACCAAAATATTAACAGCAAAAAATCCTTTCACATAATTCAATAAAACAGATTGTTGATTCCACAATAAAAGAGTTTATCCACATTCCAAACATTTGGTTAAGATGTTAATCCTACTTTCTGTAAAATTTTCGAACTTTCTGCGGTACACCCGCCATCAGGTTCCGTACAGTATACTCAGATAGGCCTGCTGAGACTATTCATCATCTTCTCTAAAAATCATCGCATTCTTCTTATATTCCATCGAACTGTTTCCGCTTAACTAGAGCTCAGTAATTATCTATTGGACGCTGTTCTGGACAGTTTGGTGGATTGGCTGTTTTCGGTACGTATTTGGCTTATTGTACCTTATATCATTCCAGGACGGATTTCGCATAGTGACAAGAGATTAATCAGGCCAAAACAGAGCTGGAGAGTCGTGGTTCCTGATAAACGGTAGCAACCGCTTTTGCAGACATTCGCATATTGGTTTAAATGTAGGTAAGTCGAAGAAAAAAAAAGATTTTCATTGTAATTCTTGACAAATTTTAGCTCTTACGTGGGTAAGCCTACAAAATTGTTTCTCCGAATGTATGAGCTAGATCTGGTGGCTAGAAAACGAAACTGCTGAAAAATTTTTTGAAGAGAAAACTGTCATTGAATACACTTATGGTAAGTGCGATAAGAGTATAGTAATCGGATATTGCAGGTTTTATGATTTTGAAAATTTAGCATCATGATATTTTAAAGGACCGTGTTATCCAACTTTGCCAATATCAAAAAACTGGAATGAATGCTTAACAAATTCTCTTGTTTGGGATAACAAATCCTAGAGAACATAAAAACAACCAGGAGTTGCGGTCCATGTAAACTGCCTGTTAAACGACTCCATTTCGAGCCGGAGGGATATGTAGCAAGGTTTCTTTTTTGGTTCTAAATCAAAGTCTAGGAGCCTGAAGTGAGCTAGCATGTCAAACTATCTTCTCGAGGTTCGTTGATATGACTTCGAGTTTACGTTTTTGCATATCATGCACTGCCATATGCCAGCTATGTACGGATTCCAGCACATTGATATTTCAGCACATCAGAGTGCGCCTCGTCTTGCACGGTGATGGCATATCTCCAACATATACATAAGTGAGAAATTTGCACAAAACCAATACAACATGAATAAACTTCGTGTCTTCATGTGGCATGAAATGTTTTGGACAATAGAGAGTGGACCAACAAGGGAACCGAAAGGACCACCGTAACCTCTGTACAGAGCTTCCAGAGAACACCGCGTTTTCGGAACAGAGATAAATAAACACGTACGTGGGACCGATACTTTCGCATGACTTTATTTCTCGCGTTGTATGCATCCCAATCAACACAAAACTGACTTTATTGGTTGCAGTAACATGATTGTGACATAATAGAGTTGCATACAAGTAACTTTAACTGATTTGCAACAAGTGTGCTGCTACGGATGAATTAAGAATTTATTTTACCTTTTGCTCTTTAAGCCAACACCCCTCCTCGATGTTCTTACCTAAAGCGACTGGCAAATCCGGGTCACTGGGAAGGACCAAGCTCATCATCCGTGCGAACTGTTTCTGCTTTACAAGACCCAGCGGTTTTGTCAAAATATCTGCTGCCATTTCTTCTGTAGGACAGTACTGGCCACCACACCGTTATCGACGAGGCCCATCCGTGTGTCGATGTGCTTCGACCGCCGGCACTCCACGAAGTCGATGCAACTACGGTTGTCCCCCAGTACGACAGTTGGCTCATACTGCTGCTCTCCTATTTCACTAAGTAGTTGTCTGAGCCAAATTAACTCGGACTGTTTACTCGACTGTGATAGTACCCAAGGTCGAGTGGAATGTCTAAGCCCTTCGCATACTCTAGTCAAAATCAGTGTGCAAGCACCCGAATGAAGATGTTCTGATCCAGGAAGAAGTATTTTTCATCGTCCTGGAGCACAGCTTCTTGACGTAGATACATGGATCTGCTCCCGATTGCGTGAAACCAAGTTCATTCAACATCGTGCTAATCGTAGCGTTACACACACTCACCGCCTGTTTAAGTCCGTAGAGGCTGCGCTCGAGTTTGCAGACCAACTTCTCTTTCCCAGGAACCATAAAGCCTTTAGGCTGCTGCATGTATACTTCTTCATTAGGCTTACCTGCACACATTTGACGTCGAGGTGATGAACGTAAAACTTATTGTGTGCAATAATCGTTAGAAGGATTCGCAGAGTCTTCTGAGTTGCCACTGGAGTGAAGACGGCATCATAATCAATACCGAACTTTTGCGAAAACACTATCGCCACCAGGCGTGCTTTGAATCGAGAAACGTTGCCAACACTGTCATGCACTGTCAGCCGGTAGTTCGACAAGCTTCCATGTTCGGTTCTCCATCAGCGCCAGGTATTCTTCCTCCATCGCAGCTTGCCATAATCCTTGCTCAGCACCAGCAACTGCATCTTTGTACGATACCAACTCTTCCTGTGCGAGCTTCGCTGCGTTGACGACGTAGTCCTCTAAGTGCTACGGCAGCACGTCTCGGGTGCTCCGCTTCTGAGCTGGTACTGTCACATCCGTTTGGTCGAGCTGTTCCTGCTCGTCATCCCAGTCAAAGAAATCTTCTTCTTCTGACTAAGGTGCAGCCTGTCGATCTATAAGGTTTGGCAATTCCCGACAAGTTCCTCTTCCATTCGTGGAAGTCCACCGGACGATGGTGACTCCGCGGTAATTGTGATGTCGTTTGTGTTCGTGTCCAGAAATCTGTAGGGTTTCCTGTCACTACAATAGCCAACGAATAGCAGCTTATTTGCTTTCTGCTTCAGCAGGAACACGACTGTAATCGTCAATGATTGTCATTAAATAGCGGGCACCCCCCGGCGTAACGTTGGACATAGGACCACAAACATCTCTATGAATAACGCCATATCTTGCGAAATGGAACTTTACGCGATTAATCTTCGAGGCAGTGTTGACAAACCTGCCGAATTCCGGAATCCTCCACCTTGAATTCTTCGCACAGCTTCTTCCTTCGGATTTCGTCCAAACCCGCCGGATCCCGATGACCAAACCGGCGATGCCAGGTATGCTGGTAGAACTGTAGGTTCCGAGCCTCCTTTGCCACCCGTGCTTCCTTTGCCATCTTTAAAGCAAACAAGTTTCCTCGCGATTCATCTACAGCCACCATTTTGCCTTGTTCCGTTGAGATTTTACATCGCGAACCACTGAATTTCCTTTTTCCAACACCGACAGGAGTCCACTGTCCAGCGCAGGCACGTATAGTACGTCCTTGAACAAAATGTTCACGAGACCGTTCTCACCACTCACTCAAAAAGCGCTTAAATTTTCCTCCCGTTTAATTTCAACCCAAAGGAGTCGTAAACAACGAAGTTGTATGCAATCTTCCATGCACCATACAACAATGTTTGTAATCTGTCATACAACAGGCTAGATGCAGGCGTTATCTGACCTTAATTTACAAGAAATATCCCCTTAATTTCTGCCAAATCTAGCATTCCCTTTATGTGCATTAAAAAACGCATAAAATTCAATGTTTCTTCTTATCTGTGTAACAACCAGTATCGACGATCGAATCGAAAGCTAACCGGAACTCCTTTCTTCAGCTTGTTTAGCCTTCGCCCTTTTCGGTTTATTCTTATCACTTACTGATCGATGACCAGAACCACCGCTATTCGATTGTTTTTGCTTCAATTGTGGGCAGTCTCTACGAAAATATCCCGACTTGCGGATTTTTTTTCAGTAACTTCATCGCCTTCTCACCACCGGCACCAAACCGTTCACGGCGACGTTGATGTTCATCAATTAACCTTTGTTTGACCAGTTCCATAGTTGTAGAAGGAGATGTTCGCTCATCACCATGTGGAACCAAGAGTGGACAGTCATGTTTGCTAGAATGAAAGATATGAAGAAAGTGTTGAAAGTTCTGTCAGTGTACGGTAGGTTGGCAATAAAATAGAAGTATTGAAAATTGAGCGAAAGGGCATGGGTAACGTAGTACTCGAACCAAGGACGTTACATTTGCCTTACATCCAACTGCGGGGTAGGTCGAGGCATGGACGAATCCGTCACCTCAATAGGCAAAACTAACGTGTTGGTAGTTTCTAGCGGTAGTTTGTATGCACTCTGTTTTGATTCGCACATGGGAGAGGAACTCTCTCCTCTTTAGGGTTTGTTTTGATTCGCAACGTCTGAGATCACATAAATGGTGGTTACCATTAATCCATACACCACAGGACTGAAGCGGCTGTCATCCACGAACATCAATTGTGAAACCGAAAACTTTGTGCTGCGAGTGGTGCTTATTTGACAGCTCTATTTTCTTGCAGGCAGCAAACAGAATATTCGCGGCGGAAGTTGCCGTGTTTTGTCGTCATTTTGATTCGAGAGAAAAATCTACCGTATTGTAATTATTGCAGTGGTTATCGCAATGCCAGTATTTTTCATTGTTTATCAGCCAGGTTGCCAGGTATTATAATCTAAACTACTGATACTAGTACCAGCGGGTGGATAGGCATGAATATAGGCATTTTTGGCTCAGGAAGTACTAGCACACCGGTCCCAAGCTCGGTCCCAAACTCAATGATTCGTCCCTAATAACGTAACTCACGCCAACACACTATCAAATAATTTGTCAAAATAACATAGTGAATCAAAACAACAACAAAGATACTAGTACCTTAAGATACGGAAAAGCGCAATAATTACTACAAAGGTGTAAATACTTTGAACCTGGGGGCTCTACAACAGTGATCCAATTTCAAATCACTAGTTGCATATTGATTGTTGCTAGTAGGTAGTTAGGTAGAAGAAATAGTGTACCTTACCAATCCATTGTGAACCGAGCTTAAAATATTAAGAATGTCACTATCGCCACACCAAAAGTGCAGGCTTAAAAAATTAACGCTTTCTTCAGTCCTCTTGTTGGGGACCAGTATAACAACGCTTCACGGTATTTCTCTCCGAGGTCTCTACGTTAGAGGTGACGAGAAAAAACTTGAGTAGCACAGCTCAAAGCCAGTCGATGTTTTAAGATTTTGAAATGAACCTCACTCTTAAAATCTAACCTTTTTGGTAAATAATAAACAATGGAAAATTCACGTATCTGAACACGATTTGTGCGCCACTAAAACCAGTGTGATGCCACACAATAATTTCTCACTCACACTATATACTTATGAACAAAAAAAATACGTGTTGGTGTGTGCCCTATGAACGGGTTTATATCCAAATTATGTCTTTTATGGTGGGGTTTATGTCCACGCTATTAACTGTTGGCTGAAATACACGCAGGAAATGTACTTTTTGGAAACGATTAAATCCTGCCCCTGGCCAATATTTTGAGTGTAGAAATTGTATATACCTTCTATAAATTGTATATACCTTCTAATGGATAAACATGAATTGGTAATTGTTGATTACTTAGGTATATTCCGAGGTATTTACCTTTTTAAGTGAGGATAGAGATTTAGTTCATAATGGATAACTTTTTCCATACTAAAGACTGGATTCGAAAAAATGAGACACACAAAAATGAACACCAAAAATCGAATACTTCTCAAATTTTCAGGAATTAAATAACTATATATTAGTATGTTTGGGCATAATTTATTTATTGAATTTCTTCCCCTAAGCTGAATGCTCGTACATTTCTTTTAACACTGCTCATGATATCTTGGGCGAGGCTTTGTCCATCTTCCTTACACAATCTTTACACAGTTTTTCTTCAAAGCTTCATCGGTTTTGAATGTTTTTCCGCTTTTCTTCAACTTCTTCTTCATTATCGCCCAAAATTTTTCGATTCTGGTGTATTTGGCGGTTCGCCTCCTTCGGGACCACATAACAGCCCTTCGCTTCGTACCAATCCATTACAGGCTTGGCGTAATGGCACGAAGCGAGATTCAGCCAGAACAGCGTGGGACCACGGTGAGAGCAGAGGAAGGGCAGCAAGCGCATCTGGCAAGCATTCCTCTCGATAAATCTGCCCATTTATGGGGCCGGTTGTAACGAACGGCTTGCTGTACCGTCCGCACTCGCCGGTCGCCTGCCACAACAGGTAATTATTCGCGAATTTGTCCATCTTTCTTCCGGAACTTTTCCGAACCTCCATGCGGGACGTACCGACCGTGTTTTTGCTTGTCAGTCCGGTTTGGCGCCTTCCTGACCCTAAAAACACGTAGCCCAGCTCGTTGCATGGTCCGCTAGACGAACCAGTTCAACGAATTGATCTTTTTGGCCACGTCTCGGGTGGAAAGGTTCGGGTTATTCTTAAAGTACTGCCTTATCTTCCGCGCCTTCTCTGAATATTCACCTGGAACAACTTCAAAACGCGGGACACGGTGGAATGGTGGATTCCAAGCCTTTTGCCGATCCATCTGTGCGACTGACCAGGATAATCGATCACCGCACCCAAGATTTGCTGGCGTAGCTCTTCTTGTTTCGAATGCATCTTGAAAACTACTTAACAGATCGCGATTTTGCACACATAAAAACAACACTCTAAACTATTATTACCCAAGACTTCATTAATGTTTACCCACGCGATAAAAAATTACACCCAAAAAAAAAATGTCGCATTTTTTCCGAGTTCAATCTTTAGTTCCACAGAGTTGGAAAATTCTGAACTGATACTCATCAATCAAAAGGTCCTGACCCACTGAACAAGTATGCCGAATACAGCTTGTACATGTCCAGGATTCCAAGGCAAATCATCGGCACACAGCGCTATTAACGAGAATATTCTAACTTGACGCATCAGAAGCTCCACTAAAGAAGAAACCCTATTATTTAACCCGGATCCCAAGTTATACCGCATATTCAGGAAAAATCAGGAAAATTTGAATTTTCAAACAGGAAGGTGTGGGCCACTAAACATTTTGGTCAAAGACATAAACCATCTACATGGACAGGATCCCAAAATTTAGCATAGTCCGGAAAATCACCTAAACACTTACTCCACGCGCCACGTAACGGGAAAATTCTACCTGCAGGTCATCAATCGAAAGGATTTGATTCCCTGAACAATCATATCAATGGCAAAATCATTCCAAAAGGACAGAATATTAAGGTATACTTTAGTCAGGAAAACCATTTGCACACTAGCGCCACGTATTCAAAATATTGTGAACTACTGGTCACAAATTAGATGAATCCAGCATATTCCAAAAATGTACACGACACTGAAGGAGTCTGCACATTGTAGACGAAATACGCGAATCTGTCAAGATAAGCATTAAAGGTAGTTGGAATTTGATGGAAAATACTAATTTTTCTTCTCACTTCTAGTTACAGGTATTCCACTGACAGCTCTCACTTTCTAAGATTTACTTCGATGTTCACAGCGAAACCAAAACAAACGACATCAGTCAAATGCCAGATGATTGCACGTACGAAGGAAAATATTCACATATCGATAAAAAAAAAAACTGTTCAAGAGACAAACTGAGACAACATAAAAACACTGACAAGCAACGTTTGCCACTCTGTACAGTCTCCTTTCAAACTGTGTAGGGGATGTTCTCGAAATGACTCCCGCAAAGTCCCTATGCTGTTGATTTTTCGATTTTAATTTTATTAACTGAAGCTCCCTGCAAGTGTGACTAGTCAATTAAATTGATAATTTGAATAATGCTCTGTGAAGAATCCCATGAAAGCTTCGCCCGACAAGAAAGGGCCAGAGGGTAGTGAAAATGTGCAAAACCTAACAAGGGTTTCGTTTCGATTTTCCATCACATCTCTGGAGTCGAAAAGCCAGATTGATATTGGCTTCTCTAAGATAGGTGCCAGCATTTCCGTGACCGAATACACCTTCTTCGAACCTAACAAAAGAACGCACTATTTGCCCAAAGGATTTCCGGTCCCGAAGTGGTGGTGATTCCATGAAGTATGAAAGCGGAGGGTGGGGGCTGGACATATCTGTCATATATTGTGGGGTGGGGTGGGTGCTTAGGAAGACGACGTGGTAACGGGAAAGGTTCACCTGCCTATGTATGTACGTTTCGGTTGAATGGCAAAATTGTTTTCCCGGATAAATTTTCGAGGGTTATGTTTACTCGACACGTCGGAGTGTTGTGAATATTAAATTCAGCCTTCTGGGCTGATGGTTTTCGGGCGTAATTTGCGTTAATTCATGCGAAAAGGTGCCGTTTTGACATGTTGGGAAATCATCAGTAAAATTTTCCACATCTGCTACAGCAGGGAACACACGGCGAGGAGTTTCTTTCTGCAATCAAATAATCCAACCCATTCCGAACACATGTCCCTGGTAATAATCCCGTACGATAATGGATATTTACTACAATCGCACCCCAAACGAGTACCACCGTACCGAAGGTATATCAATCCGGACCCATGAAAACTTCTGGGGTCATGCCGTATGGGTTGTGTGGTTCTTCAAACCTCAAACCGGTAGCCAAATGGAAAATCGAGTGGTATCCAATAATGTTCGGAAAAATGAGGATGAATATTTTAATAGAACGTCCCATCAGTTGCTCATTCCTAGTCGAAAAAAGGGGTTGACACCGAGGGAAAATTTCTCGGAAATTTCCATGCAATCAAATTGCCTCCATGTGACGATTTGAATTTTAATTATAACATCTGCCTGCCTTGGCGTTTTTGGCTTTCCGATATTTTCTCCGGTACTAATAATACACAACCATACGGAACCAGGATTGAGGATTATCAATCTGGAACCAAACAGTAGGTGCCTACATGCTGCTGGATATAGGAGAGAATGTAGTTATCGAAGATGTAGGTGAGAGACAGAGGGGGAGAGAGAGAGAGAGAGAGTCGTAATATGAAGGATATAGCACATGAATATGGCATTTGTCACGAGGACCTGAATTGAATATTGATTATTTGCGGTGTGTGCTCGTGTATACGAGGATTGGCAGATCATCCTTCAAGAAAAGATGGTTTGCTTCAAAAGGTACTGCTGAAATGTGATGAAAAGTGGGGTGATGTTCCTATCTCATAGTCGCAGTGCTTATTTTTTACAGCGTCTTTAGTTGTCAATCCTCGAATATGTTGAAAGAAGTTTGGGTGGAAAAAGTTTTGTTACGATTTATTATACTTTGATTGCTGTTTTTTATACTCTCCCAATGCGCGGCTAGTAACGATCTATCTGATCATTTCTGCAAATTTAAAGGTGCGTACTTAGGGCAACCAGGTCTTGATTGTTATAGGTGACTTAGATGCTTCCATAGTGCTGAGTGTTGTGTGTCCCGAGTTAGAAAAAAAAACGATTTTCAATACAAAACAACATTAGAATTCTCATACTTGAGTGAATTTCTTGTCAATTTACAATCAGTCATAAATGCAAAATTGGGACTAGAAGAATTCCATTCAAGTGAATTCAACAAACACCTTTTTGACACTAGAGCTTCCCCTGGCTCGAGCAGTTGGTTTAACCTAGCAAACACCCATTGATTTCCGGTGAAATGAACCGTTACCCCCCTGTGTAAGCATGTATTGTAACTGGAAATAATTCTACCAGAATGCCAGCCAAGCACAGCCATGATTTGTCGTTCTCCAAAAATGTTTTTAACGAACCGGAATGAATCGGCTTAGGAAGACACATTCGGAGCATCATAACCGTAAATATTTTACACGTCTCGAATTTTACTTCCGCTCTGTAAATTAACGGACAAAAAAAAATCATTGAGCCTTTGAGCCCGGGCAAAATTCACGCGTCATCTGGTGAGCAGCCAAAATCATACGCAATTTTGCATAACTGACAGACAATAGATACCGCCTGCCCAGAACACATTAATTTCCCCTTTAATTTGCCATATAAAATCATCATTCATCACTGTCGTAGCGGTAGCCTAAGCAGGCGGTTCGTTGAAAAATGACTCAATTCCAATGAACTGCTGCGATTGGTCATCCTGTTGGTTGCTTCTACGCTGTTACTTCCGGAGTCTCCACGTTCAGTAAATATTGCGAGATTTATTGGAAATAGGGCCAAAGAGTGATGTATATAAAGGGCGATACGGTCAAAATTTGGTCAATATCAACTTGACGTATTTCTTTCAATTTTGCATTTAAAAAACCTGAACACCCCTCATTTTGAAGGTGTGTGTGGGTAGAATGTTGCTCCTATTTTGATTGTGGAATTCACTCTTCAGTTGTTAAAATGCCGTCCAAGCAAAAAGAGCAGCGTATCAAAATGTTGCTCGCGTATCGCGAAAATCCGAGCTACTCGCACGCAAAGTTAGCAAAATCGCTAAAAGTTGCCAAATCAACCGTTACAAATGTAATTAAAGTGTTTGGGGAACGTTTGTCGACAGCCAGGAAGTCTGGATCGGGGGGAAATCGAAAACCGGAAGCCGCTGAGACGACAAAGAGAGTTTTGCCGGTAGTTTCAAGCGAAACCCTAACCTATCTCTCCGAGATGCCGCAAATAAGCTGGGTGTATCGTCTACAACCGTGCATCGAGCCAAAAACGAGCCGGACTATCGACTTACAAGAAGGTAGTGACTCCAAATCGCGATGATAAACAAAATACGACGGCCAAAGCGCGATCCCGGAGGCTGTACACGACGATGCTGGACGAAGTTTGACTGCGTGGTAATGGACGACGAAACCTACGCCAAAGCCGACTACAAGCAGCTTCCGGGACAGGAGTTTTATACGGCAAAAGGAAGGGGAAAGGTAGCAGATATTTTCAAGCACACGAAACTGTCAAAGTTCGCAAAGAAATATCTGGTTTGGCAAGCCATCTGTACCTGTGGCTTGAAAAGCAGCATTTTCATAGCTTCCGGGACCGTCAACCAAGAAATTTACGTGAAAGAGTGTTTGAATAAACGTCTGCTGCCTTTCCTGAAGAAACACGGTTGTTCCGTACTGTTTTGGCCGGATTTGGCATCTTGCCATTACGGTAAAAAGGCCATGGAGTGGTACGCCGCCAACAACGTGCAGGTGGTTCCCAAGGACAAGAACCCTCCCAACACGCCAGAGCTCCGCCCAATTGAGAAATACTGGGCTATTGTCAAGCGGAACCTAAAGAAGACCAAAAAAACTGCTAAGGACGAGCAGCAGTTCAAGGCAAACTGGCTTTCTGCGGCGAAGAAGGTGGACAAGGTGGCTGTACAAAATCTGATGGCAGGGGTCAAGCGTAAGGCCCGGCAATTGGGATTTGGAAAAGCGGAAGCCTAACTGAATATTTTTCCTGAATTTTATACTAATTGAACTTGAAAAAGAAATTTAATTTGATTTTTTAAATAAACGATTTCACCGATTTACACGCGTTTTCCCTTGACCAAATTTTGATCGTATCACCCTTTATTAGCCTTTTTATCAATTTGAGAATTGTTCAGGTGATCAGTCCCATTCCATGTTATAGAAAATTTGATACAATTAATGTTTATTATAAAGCATTTGATGTTGATTCGACCACTGCAACTTTTATGAAATTTGATTCAAAATTTTGAACAATAACTAACATGCTAGGGATTTGAAGTCGCTTAGTGGTCCTGGTCCAACTTTTCAAGAGGACCAAGATTATATATACTTTTCATGGTATCAATGATTTGTATTGCAGATTTTAAAATACACAAGCTTAAAGTTCAGATAAAAAATCAAATAACTCCAAGGTTAAACAATTTTTCAATAGTTAATTTGACCCCGCTTTGCAGCAATAATCAACTGAAACCGCTTTGGCATTGGGTTCTAAAGATATTGAGGATTCAAATCATCTCAAACCTTTTGAATCCAGTAGAGTTTGAGCTGTTTAGTGGACTACCTGTAACTATAAAATGAGAAGAAAGATTAGTAATTTCCATCTAATTCCAACTACCTTTATTGCTTATTTTGACAGATACGCATATTTCGTCTACAATGTGCAGACTCCTTCAATGTCGTGTACTAAAGGGTGATACGATCAAAATTTGGTCAAGGGAAAACGCGTGTAAATCGGTGAAATCGTTT
The DNA here is from genome assembly GCA_034211315.2 of Aedes japonicus. NCBI lineage: Eukaryota > Metazoa > Arthropoda > Insecta > Diptera > Culicidae > Aedes > Aedes japonicus. Next base: position 35,524 of record JASCZW010010246.1, read on the forward strand.
ATTTAAAAAATCAAATTAAATTTCTTTTTCAAGTTCAATTAGTATAAAATTCAGGAAAAATATTCAGTTAGGCTTCCGCTTTTCCAAATCCGAATTGCCGGGCCTTACGCTTGACCCCTGCCATCAGATTTTGTACAGCCACCTTTGTCCACCTTCTTCGCCGCAGAAAGCCAGTTTGCCTTGAACTGCTGCTCGTCCTTAGCAGTTTTTTTGGTCTTCTTTAGGTTCCGCTTGACAATAGCCCAGTATTTCTCAATTGGGCGGAGCTCTGGCGTGTTGGGAGGGTTCTTGTCCTTGGGAACCACCTGCACGTTGTTGGCGGCGTACCACTCCATGGCCTTTTTACCGTAATGGCAAGATGCCAAATCCGGCCAAAACAGTACGGAACAACCGTGTTTCTTCAGGAAAGGCAGCAGACGTTTATTCAAACACTTTTCACGTAAATTTCTTGGTTGACAATCCCGGAAGCTATGAAAATGCTGCTTTTCAAGCCACAGGTACAGATGGCTTGCCAAACCAGATATTTCTTTGCGAACTTTGACAGTTTCGTGTGCTTGAAAATATCTGCTACCTTTCCCTTCCTTTTGCCGTATAAAACTCCTGTCCCGGAAGCTGCTTGTAGTCGGCTTTGACGTAGGTTTCGTCGTCCATTACCACGCAGTCAAACTTCGTCAGCATCGTCGTGTACAGCCTCCGGGATCGCGCTTTGGCCGTCGTATTTTGTTTATCATCGCGATTTGGAGTCACTACCTTCTTGTAAGTCGATAGTCCGGCTCGTTTTTTGGCTCGATGCACGGTTGTAGACGATACACCCAGCTTATTTGCGGCATCTCGGAGAGATAGGTTAGGTTTCGCTTGAAACTACCGGCAACTCTCTTTGTCGTCTCAGCGGCTTCCGGTTTTCGATTTCCCCGATCCAGACTTCCTGGCTGTCGACAAACGTTCCCCAAACACTTTAATTACATTTGTAACGGTTGATTTGGCAACTTTTAGCGATTTTGCCAACTTTGCGTGCGAGTAGCTCGGATTTTCGCGATGCGCGAGCAAAATTTTGATACGCTGCTCTTCTTGCTTGGACGGCATTTTGACAACTGAAGAGTGAATTCCAAAATCAAAATAGGAGCAACATTCTACACACACACACCTTCAAAATGAGGGTGTTCAGGTTTTTTAAATGCAAAATTGAAAGAAATACGTCAAGTTGATATTGACCAAATTTTGACCGTATCGCCCTTTAAGACTCACGTTACAGTTCGAGGATGCTAGGAACACTGACACTGAAGAAGTCTGCAACATTGTAGGACGAAACGATGCATCGTGCCAGATAAGTACAGAAGGTAGTTGGAATCTTTGAAATGAAAATTACTAAACTTTCTTCTCATTTCCCAAACATTTTGCAAAATATGATTATTTGTGTGTTACACCGGTTTTCTCTACATCGGGTATGTGTCCCTTAACTCAACCTAATATGCAACGATCGATTACATTTTTTAATATAACTCATAATGTATTTCAGCTTTAAGCGATATTTATCAAGTTATACACTTGCTTAGATACGGTTAATAAGATGTTTGGTAGTATGTAACATGAAAAATCACACGACTCGTTTAATAAAGTCAAAAACTTCCGAGGGATAAGGATGTATAGATTCTGTTCCAGGAAAGTAGTAAGTTAACACTTTCAAAATAACAAAAAATGTCATGTTTTTTTTAGTTTTAATAATTTTATTTGGCAAATCATACTTGTATTTATGTTTTATATGATATTTTACTCTCGTTTAATCAAAACATTTAATCATAACCAAGACTCCTAACTTTTCCTCGAACATGACCCATTAGCTTCTGCACAGTGGTACTTCCCACCATTTTGACCACTTTGGCCAATCTTTTTTAAATGTTTGGATGTCATCCGCTGGTTTTATGAATTTTCGAAGCTTTTCTTTGGTTAAAGCCCAAAAAGTCTCGATTGGCCGTGCCTCCTGGCAGTTCGGTGGATTCATGTCTTACGGCACGAAACATACATTTTGACTTTTGTACCATTCTAAAGTGTCCTTTACGTGATGACATGACGCCAAATCAGGCCAAAACACTACTTGATCTTCGTGCTGCCTGATCATCGGCAATAA
>JASCZW010010247.1:0-37660 GCA_034211315.2 Aedes japonicus
CATAGTGACAAAAGGAACACTTTTCTCCGCTTGAAATTTCGGTCAAATTCCATTGTCATCACACCGGAATGGGCGCACATAATCGGAGCGTACGAAATTAAAATGATGATGTCAGCAAGTTTAGATTATGAGAATAGCTGATAAGCGGTTGGGAGGGACCTGCATAGATTAGCTAAGACATTTATGCTGCCATTGAAATATTTGCGTCATTTGAGGAAAACTTATGGTGGAAAACAAATCTAAAAAGAAACAGGATTCCAAGATATCTAGTTTGGCAAACCATGAACATAAACAAACAAACATTGGTCAGCTACGATTACTTGTTGGTAATTCAATATTTTATAGGACAATTTAAGAAATGAGTTTTTGAATACATGGTAGAATCTTTCATCAAGTAAAAAGACCTAATTACACAGTATCTTATGAATCATTTTTCTCAATCTTAAAATTGCCAATCGTATGTGATTGTGTAACAGCGTGATGTGATAGTGCATGTGATTTTTATTGAGTGAATGGTTTTGAATTTTGATTTTTTTTGCCATAAATTTCAACTAAAAACATATATTTCCTGGGCACTAGCAAAACCTTGAGGTACAGGGTGCGGCAGAAAATAATGCGAAAATGTTCAAACTTGAGTATTGGATTACTTCGTGTAGCTAGTGACTAATTTCTGTCGAAAGTGATTTTTTTATGTTTACTTTTAAGTGCTGCATCAAAACATTCTATTTGTTTGATTGCAAATTCGTCAAAATGTTAGCAAAAGAAGTGATCACTAGTTTGTTGCTCTCCCAGAAGAAGCCGAAAGAGATTGCCAAGGTGATAGAGTGCCATTTGGCAACAGTTTACCGCATAAAAAGTCCTAAGCAGCAGAAGCCGGGAAGCGGTCGTCCGCGCTTTGCAGGCACGCCGTAACGCTTTGCAGGCACGTCAAACGTCAAATAGCTTGCTCCCTAACAGAAACCGAGCTCAACCGAGACAGCCATTAGTACTCGTAAAATGCTGGATAGAAGTATTAAACATTGAGAGAAGGGCTTGGATATAACAGTATTCAAACCAATTTCTAACGACTTTCAGTCTTTTCGAACCAACACTAGTGTTGCCAGTGCACTATGGTCCAGATCACGTATTTACGAGGAAACATGCTCCCAGCGCCTAAACTTGAAACTTTACAGCAAAGTGATGCTCTACAACATGGTTTGTATAACTATGGCCCATTTATTGATGTTATTGAAAATCAGGGTGGTCTCACGGAAATACAGAAACTAACTTTTTAGTTGCAGAAACAGACGTTTACATTCTTGGGCGCAGAACATTTCATGGAATTTTTATATATAAACTTTTATGTAGCTTGAAAATTGACCGATTTAGAGCAGCTTTTCGCTTGTCAACTTAGGGTGTACCATTAGAAAAAGGTTTTCTGTCCTTACTTTTTATTTCAATTTTCATTGAAAAGTTGTGATGCAACGAGTTGAAGAACTTTTGAAGGCGCGTATTTGGATGTATTTATTTTGCCACTAGCTTTTACCAATCAATAGTTATTGATGCTTTTCAAAAAATACGCCTCCTTCAAATGTTGATATTAAAAAGTTCTAAAACTCGTCGGGACACAACATTTCGGTGGGAATTGAAATAAAAAAGTTAGCGCAAAAATACTTTTTTTATGGTACACCCTAAGTTGATGCGGAAAAATTGCTCTTAGTCGGTCAATTTTTAAGCTACAAAAATTCCATGAAATTTTCTGCGCTACAACTTTGCCCATGAATGTAAACGTCTATTTCTTCAAATAACAAAGTTTGTTTCTGTATTTCGCTGAGAATGGGGACCACCCTTATTTAAATCAACATAAAAAATGGGCCTTAGTGATACAAACCATGTTGTAGAACATCACTTTGCTGTAAAATTCCAAGTTCAAGCGCTGGGAGCATGTTTCCTCGTAAATTCGTGGTTTGGACCAGAGTGCAGTGGTAATGCAGCCCAAAAGAACTTCTGAAGTTCCAGTAGTCATTATCAATGAACATAATAATTTGGAGATGGTGATCAATGGTCAAGTACAGTATTTTAAAATAGTTGAAATGTTGTATTTGATCTATGAACTCAGCTGAAAAAGCTGAAATAATTTATTAAAGCCCGATTCAAAGTGAATTTGGACGCATTCAAGTGATCCTAAGTAAAGAAATAAACATCATACACGGTCAAAACCTCAAACAAAAGGGTATTTATTCAGCTTCAAACGATGTATAACAAGTTATTACATTTCACCGTTTTGAACGAACTGTCGTACTTTACTTGTGATCGATGTCATCATGATCTGCACAGTCGCTGGTGATACTGTACCGGCGGACTTTTTCCACTTTAAATGCATTTGTTGTGCCTTTGTCACTTCTTTACCGCATCCTCGAAGTTTTCGCTTGACAATTGCCCAATATTTTTCGATCGGTCTAAACTCAGGGTAATACGGAGGATTGATCTCTTTGGTGACAAAATTAACATTGTTTTCAGCATACCATTCTAGAACCTCCTTAGAGTAGTGACAGCTGGCTAGATCCGGCCAAAACATAACGTTGGTCTTGTGTTATTGAATGAGGGGTAAAATACGCTTTTTCAGACACTCTTTATTGTATAAACCTTCGATGTCATTGTGTGAGATGTGATGAACACTTTGGTTTTAACCCATTTTCGCCGTTTTCCACAAAACATTTTTTTTCGACGATATCGTATCAAAATATAAGTCTTGTGGATGCATTAATGAAATTTAGCATTTTTAGGAGTTTTATTTTGACGCTTAGGAACACCGTGACAGCATGTTGCGTATACGCAACACTGGCGCATTGCTCGACAAATACAATGCAACATACATTTTAAGCTCAAATGGTACACACTAAGCCACACCTTTATGGATGGTTAACTAGCTACAAAAAATATTTGGCCTTTTGTGAACATATTCCCATTGTGAAACGACAAAAAATATAACCAGTAACTTCAAGTTTATGATTGAAATTGTGTCCATAAGACATGTACCAACTCATACAACGCAATTTGTGAGTTTTTTTTTTCTATTGGTGTGTGTGAACACAGTCAGTAAGATAGCCAAAGGATATACCTCTCAAACAAACTAATTTTTTTTGATCGTATTCAACGTACATGCATACACGAATTTTTCAAAACCACTGTTGCGTATACGCAACAGCGGACGGAAATGGGTTAAGGCCACAACTGCAGATTCCTTGCCAAATCATTAGTTTCAGAGCAAACTTATCAGCAAAAACAAATTTATACCTAGAAGGGACATCCCCACGACTAGTTGCCAGGTAAAATTTTCGACCGGGGATTTCTTTATAACGGATTTTGACATATGTTTCGTCATACATTAAAATACAGCCAACAAATTTTGTCAAAACTCGTTCGTATAGTAATCGTGCTCGCTTTTTGGCCACAACATATTGTTCCAGGGAGCGATTCAGAGATAGTTACTGGCGCATAAAGACTTATATCCTTCTCTTGAAAGGATGATACGCACGGTGAAAAAATTGGAATAGCATTTCTTTGCCAAATCACGTATGGAGTAGCCTTTCACTTACCTCAACACCTTTCTCCTCAGTTCTTTGTACCTTGTGCCACCATGAAAGATGCGCTTTGCTCTTTCCACAGTCAGAGTATCCTTGTAACGTTTGATTACAAGACACACCGTTGACTTTGGGAATTTTAATACTTGTGCTATTTTTGAGGCAGACCACGAAGGATGCTCTTGATGTTTGTGCACAAATAATTTTCTTTTCTCAAATTCCATGATCCGTGATTTCGAGATGCGTCCATCAATCGAGAAAACTTTTCACGTATTTCTTCGTCAATAAAACAACAACAAATGCCTGTCAAACGTTTTTTGTTTCAACCACCAGGGACGCGGTGGTGTATTTAACCGATGCGTCCAGATTTACTTTGAATCGAGCTTTATCACAAATCAGTACACTTTTGGAAGGCATTATCAAATAGGGGAGCTGTTACATTTTCCTCATGATCAATTAATCATACTGATCAGAAATTAAGGTTTGATGAAGGCATCAATTGATTTCGTTTGATTGAGTGGCAAGTACAATCGTACCTCTGCCCAGGGAGCCGAAACATTTTCTTTAACGAAAACCAGATCGGTTATAAAACCTAGCCACCTCCAGCATGGTGTGGACCTTTACCGACTTAGCAAAGGGAGGACTCAATATACTTGTATCAAGGCCATTGATATTAGGCGATTTTGCTTCTTTAATTCCTAACTACCCAGTTTTGAAGAAAAATGCAGTTTCAGAGTACGCATCGGCGACGATTTGACGATTTTGCCGAAACATAATTGAAACTATCTGAAGATCCTAGAAATCAGCATACGTCAAGGCACACCAATATGAAGATGACAACCAACACAAAGGCAAGAGAACAAAAGGGGCAGAAGAATGAAGAAACAAAACATCGATGTGCCCGATATGATAAAACTCATAATTAAAGAAACGGGCCTAAATTAGGCAAAACAAAGTTTGTTCTTCCATTCTAGAAGTTGTTACCGGCGGGTAATATTTGTTTAAAATGATTCGTAATTGAGTACGGGAAAGGAGGGTAAACATTATATAGTTAGATCTATTTCCAACGGTCATTTTGGATCGATGCGTTGGGCAGTCGACATACGGTAGATGACGAACAGCTAAAATTGTTGTGTATTGAGTGGGTGGCTGAATGCACTGAATCCGAGCAGGGTGTAAATGGAAAAACGCTAGAGGGAGAAAGCTCGTGTCTTCGGGATGATGGTGATGGTGAAAACGAATGCGAGTCAGTGAAGTTCGAGAATCCAATCTATCAACTGGTTTTAAGAGGTCGCTATAAGAAAACCAAAAGACGAACGGAGAAAATTACGGCCGAGTTAGGTCGTGGTCAGATCGTTTTGGCGGAACTTGACTCTCACGGCTGTTGCTTAGTTTTCAAGGCGCCGAGCCACCGTGTGACCAAAGGATACGGCGATATTCATCGCACCTGGTTGTTAGGGACATCGCCGAAAAAGCCAGCACACACCGGGCTCCCACGAGGGGTCACCGACGGTGGTCCGCTTGTCGCCATCTTCGTGCCACGTCCGATTGCCGCATGGTCATCGTTGAATTTTGTGCCAGATCACGCCGTAGGCTTCACTTACGCCCACTTAACGTCACCGATATCGTTTGCCGTAATACCGTCCACCCACACCGGACTAACCGCACGTGCGGGGCACATAGCCAGCTGCGCTTCATCGAGTGCATCCTTCACTCCCTTCCGAACGGTCACCGTTGCTAAGAGCCGAACCCCATACCGGCGCCGTCAGTCACCAGCGTATCTACATCACCACCACTTACACCGTCGTTGGCCAGTTCGATGAATAAATAAATTTGTAAAGCCAACCGTGAGTATTCGATAAGGTATAGATTCCCGTAATCCCCCACGTCCGTACACCCTGAGACCTGGAATCCAGAAGAGGTCTTGAGTACACACCCCGGAGGCTACCGTTGGCTCAAGACCAGCAGCCTGGGTTTTTTTCCGGCTGTTACGAGTTAAGAATGTCTCCAGTTATTACGTACAAATTTAGAAATGTAGGTACAAACAGGTTTCTTTCATAAAACCACTGGCGGTAAGTGGTATATGGGTAACATACACAGACCAGACATGTGCAGCAAGGACAGCTAGGATGCGTCCAGGGGCTTAACGACCCTTCACCCTCTGCGAGTTAATGTGGTGGGAGCTCGGATTCTCCAGCGCCCACCCCACCCAGCAGTGCCAACCGGCACATTAGGATCAAAGCCAGTGAGATCCTAAATTAGGGCATACTGGTCATAGCATCGAAAACGACGACGACATGATCCGGTTCTGAATATGCTGCCCATGAAGGACCGTGTAAACCCTAGCATGGCTTCCCTGATTCAAAGACAACCATGGGAACATGATAGGCAACTATCAACAACATGGGGAGATAGTGGTAAATAAATAATTAAACCACGATGGTAAAAAGCCAGACAACGGAGACAGAGGTGCGATAGTGTTCGCAAGAAGCGGAAAACTACAGAGGTCACTAGTGACGAGTTCGGAGGCCTCTGCAAGTACCAGCAAATTTCCACAGCCACGTAGATTATATCTGTAAGAAGGTTGCGAAGGCCATCATTGCTGTAGCCAGAATCATGCCGAATAACTACGGATCTAGAAGTAGTATGCAGCGTCTACTGACTAGCGTATCATCATCGAGGTCCATCCTGGGTCGCAGTGCTGGAAACCAAGCGAAACCGGGCGAAATTGAACAGTACGTTCAGGCTCATGGCCATGCGAATCGTGTCTGCGTACCGAACTATGTCATCGGAGGCAGTATATGTCATTGCTGGAAGAATCCTGATTAGCATCACCCTCGCGGAGAACAGTGAATGTTATCAGCGGAGAAATATCAGAGGAGTTCAAAAGCTGGTTAGAGTGTAGTCGACGACTAAGTGGCAACGAACATGCGACACGGAGGTGAACGGTCGTTGGACCACCTGCTCATATCGGATTTGTCCATCTTGATGAAAAGGAAGCACGGAGAGGTAAATTTCTACCTTACGCAGTTTCTGTCTGGCCATGGTTCCTTCGGGCTATATTTGCATCGAGTCGGACACGCAGCGTCCCCCTTTTTTCCGGAGTGTGCAGATGACACAGTCTTTGACCATTGCGGAGCGAGATGCTTGCCATCAGTGGGGCAGATACCAGCTCAGTTAACGTCGTCTATAGAATGTGTCATGAAGGTGTTTGGAATGCGTTCAACGAAGCCATTACGCAATTCGTGTCGGCTCTTCAGTGTAAATGGCAAAAGAATCAAAAAGCGAGTTGTTGAGTGGAGTAGCGAGTTGTTGAGTTTGGGGGATGTTGTATGATAGTTTCTCAGTCGGTATTATTCGTATCGATTACGGTGTTGGGATTCACAGGCCGGATACATTCGAGGTTTGGGCCAACCCAGTTCGTTGACGTTGAGGGATGGAGGAAAATGACTCTACCAATAAAGGCGAGACCTAAATGGAAGTGGCAAGCAATAATAGGCTTTATGGCTTTATTGAACCCAAATGGCCAAGACCACCGACGAAACGAAACCTAAGTGCAGTCCCGTGGGGGGTTCCGGTTGTGTTATAAGGAAGCGAAAGTACGTAAAATAGAGGTATCTATATAAAGAAAGAAAGAGAAAAAGAGGAAGCGAGAGAGAGAGAGAGAGAGTGAGAGAAAGAAAGAGATTGAGAGAGAAAAAAGAAGACAGAGAGAAAGAAAGAGAGTAGTTCTTTCTTAATATTCAAAACATGTTGTTTCATAAGATTTACATGTTGTTACGCAAATTTATTCACCACTGCTGAAGTACACTACATTTACCTCTTCTTCAATCAAAAGCTTTAATTATAACCCCCACATCTTTCTTTTACTTGCCTTTACCAATCGCCATCAAGAATTTTCGTTGCCTTGTTTTCGTCAAAGCCCACAATGTTACGATTGGCCGTTCCTCCGAGCAATTTGGCGGATGCGTGTCTTTCGGCACGAAACTGATATTTTGGCTTTAGTACCACCCTAGTGTGTCCTTGGTGTAATGAGTGTATTAACATGATGTCAACTCAGGCCAACATTTGACTGGAGCCTCATGCTGATTGATGATCCTGGAGACGTTCCCTAATATACTTCTAGGTGTTCATTATCTTCAATGTTACTTACGGGCTAGATATTTTACCGCATTCTCATATTGCCTGCCACACTATCACCTTTTTGCTAAACTTTTGGGTGAAAATTGCCGACTCTGTTCCGCAAATCTACCTGTCTTTGCGTAAGGTGGATATGGTCATCCAACTGTTTATCTTCATTACAAGTTTCCAGGCTTTGCTTGCACAGAAGCGATCAGATTTCGGACCAATCTCCTTTTCTTTGTAGACGTGATGGAAACTCTGCAACCAGGACCAGCCTTCAGACCAATCATCTTATGGGTGTAGACGGATGGAAGGGTAGCCAGACATCAAGAACTGGTCGACCCATTAAAAACCCACCCGTGCCCTAAGTCCCGGACGCCTCCACCTGGTATTATTGTAAACCCACCATTTTATTGGGCTTGAGTTAAGTGGACCCTGCGACCTGCTTTTGGTAGTTTCGCCATTTTTGTTGGAGATCGAGGACGATCTGGGAGACTGCTACGCAAACTGCGTCCCAGGCGTCCTGGTCCTGGCACATCCTCTGGACCAAATTGTACGGAGTCGTGTCGTGACCGCTTACAGCAATCATGCCGGATCTCGACTCCGGCGCACTCGCTGCATGCGAAGGACTGTGCATGCCCATATTTGTGCAGATATTGTCTTAAACAGCCGTGGCCAGACAATATCTGCGGTAAGTGGAAGTTTTCTTCACCGTGTCGCTTACCGACCCACCCGGTTAATTCCGGGATTAGTTGGTGGGTCCACCAACCTTTGGTGAAGTTGTTCCATTCCCTTTGCCTCTACTAGTCTTTCAAATACCTCTTGTTCCACGTTGTTCGAAGCACTCTATGTCCTCTTTTATGACCATGCCTATTCGCATCATCCCCGTGATACCGTTCGGTATGCACTAACCACTCTTAGGCAGAGGCCGTACCTAAGTATGGACAGGGCGACACTGGCCAGGAGTTTACGCTTCTAACTCCCTTGCACCGCCGAGCTATTCGACATCATGCGGGATAATGCCGATATAGCCATAGAGGCTTTCTTGCAGCCGTAAGCGACGTGACTGACAAAAGACAGCTTATCGTCGATCATGACCTCAAGATACCTCAAGAACCTCTACGATTCTATTGTGCAGTTACATGCACTGTCGTCGCATGTTGCTCCGATTTCCTTTTATTCACCACCGTGACCTCAGTCTTATGGTGGGCTAGCTCCAATTGCCTGGAGCTCATCCATCTCACCACAATGCCGATGAAGTACGAGGCAGCTAACTCGACCTCTTTGATGGATTAACCACATACCTCCAGGGTGATGGCGTCCGGACCAATCCTCTGGGCATCTTCAAAAGTACATTGTTATCAATATTTTAAACTGCAGTTCGTATTGTTCCGGTGTATACACGCACCCTCTTCCATGGTCAATTTTCTTAGGAGATTCCATCACAGTGTACCATTTGTGCACAATACTTTTTCTCTGCTCTGGAGTAAGACCACGCAAAGTCAACCAGAAACTAATTTTTTTTGATGCCATGACGTGCAGAAATGTGCAAACAAAAGGACTAAACAGCCAGAACCATTTGAAAAAAAATCAATTAATAATGACCGTTAATATTAAGTGTGCTTATAATTTCTGGAAGAGTCTATACGGTTCACCGTTTCGATTTCTTAAAAAAACAGAAAATGCATTTGACATTGATTTTAATACACATCAGATGTTCATAACAGCAGTCCACCTTTAACTTCTGTTCAAAATAATTCAGATACCATGGAGCGCCCAAAATTTCCACTTCAGTCACTTCTGTGCATCATCAAAGCTGTCGGGTAGTCCACCTACCAGCACTTGAATTATACTCTTAAGCCCATCTTCTCTAAGTGATGTCGAAAGAAATTGTGAATAGCATTCTTCACCCTAACTCGGAGAAGCTAATCGTATTTAAGAAACCCAAAACGGGGCAGCACGTATTGGGCACATTTCCTGCTTCCGAAGTCAGGCAACCGCCACACAGAAGCACACCACCCCAAATCACTGAAGCGTGATGGAAAGTGGTTCGAAGGATCCTATTATGTGCGGCAGCGAGTTTGCTCTATTTATAATGTGTTCGCTCCTTTCCCATCAGAACCCATTTCATTCGGCACATACGACATTTACGAGTGGTGGAGCGGGGGACAATCACAGGGTTTCCGGATGAGGAGCAAAATTCATCACCACTCGGTGTAAGCCTCTCCCCCAGGGCCCATCCAGAGCTAATAATATTTTTACTCGCTTTTTTCAGAACTGCAGCTCCCCTCATCATAGCACGTCCCAAGGAGTGCGCTCTTTTTGTCCTTTCGCTTTCTTTTGTGTTGGACGGAGGATTGTGAACGAGTGAAAAAAAAAAATATAAATTTAAATTTGATGTGATGTAAGTGAATTTACGATATAAAATATGTAGGGAAGCATAAATTATATTTCCAAGCACTGCTGAGGAGCATGCCGAGAAAAATCTACACGCACTCTTGACTTCCTCGCCCCTGCTATCTTCGGTCGGTCGTTTGCCCGAAAGCGTCTTGAATCAATATTTTCACGCTTTTACTGCGCTGCTGGCAACGAGAAAAGCGTGTCTATTTGGATTCCTACACCTACCGTCCGTCTCTCCCTCGCACTCACATGTGTGATCCTCCGGCTCCAGATACCTATTTTAATGGGAAATTTGCATGGCTGTAAATCATATTCATGATTTGGTTTTGCTGCCATTATTCAAACAAGAAATATTCATTTACTCGTGTAAATTAAATCTCTTTCACTTGGTTGGCATGAATTTTCCGAGGTGTAGTAAGGTGAGGTGGAATCTATAAATTTCAACTCACTTGATGGATAACATCAACCGGGAGTGAGAAATTTGCCGTTGCTGAACAGGGAAGGAATTCGGAATTTATTTAAGGAGAAAATTCAACTGGATGAATAAAACAGGGTGGGTTGGTGATTCGAACTTTTGGGATATCAATACCAACAAGCAAGTAACGAGATCTTAAGGTTTTATTAAATTAAAAATTAAATGTGCTGTAGTTATACCCAAAGCGGTGATAGATGTAATTGCTGATTTACAGCTCACAGTTTCCTTCTTGATTATTAGACTATTCAAATTGTTACTCATACCACATAGACTAACTAATGTATCTCAATTGCCTTTTATAAGCTTTCTCAGCTAAGGGTAACAAATACTTAATTACTCTACAGACAATGTTTGTTTTGCAATGTTTGGATCTAACAACTTATAGCCTGGAAAATACTAGACTAAAAAGCGATTCCTAACAGCCATCCTCATGCATCGTTTTCGTTTACTTCAAAGGTGCCTTCAATGCCACGAATTGCACGTGAAAAAGTAGGCATTGAGAAAATGACATCTTTTCAAAATCATTAGAAAATAATTCTGGTCGCTGCACAATGTGTCATCCTTTGGATTGGACACCTTCCGTTTCCCGCAACTTCGCATTAAAGTTCGATAATTTCACTTAATACCCTCTCCTCCGAATCTCGCTCGTGCTCGGAAAACCAAAGAGCATAAATCACGTGTAAAACCTGATAGGGCGAACATCCTCCCCCTCTTCCTCCCCCTCATCCTTCGTCAATGACAATGACACGGCGAATAGAGGGGAGCAGGGTGTCCACAACAAAAGAAGCCCGTACTCTGGGGAAAACGGGAAGCATGAAATACTGAAAGAAGTTACGTGACGTTTCCCAGAGTGATGGAATCACCGGTTTATCTCCTCCACCGGCTTAGTCAAGCTCGATCGAGTGGAAAAATTGCGATTCTTCTATAATTGAACACCTACCTAGATTGACTAGGTGTTTTTTTTCTCTCTCAATCAGAGCAAGAAAAATAATAAGACTTGGCACTTTTTGATACTACGTTGAACGACTAGGTAAATGAAATCTTACGTGGAAGGATGTTTCAAGAAAATATATGATCTTGAGCATTGATAACTCAGTTATTAAATTGTAGATTTTCAAACATTTGGCATCCATCGATCGCAAACTTTTTCACAATTTTTTTTTCTGAAAATGATAATCTTGGGAAAAAAAAAAATTCTTGATCATCGATATTTTCATCTCTGGGCTGGTTCATCTCCCGTTGTAGTCAATCAAATACCTTTTGCAGTTTTTTCGTAACTTGTCTGGGGGTGAGATTCGAGCTCATAGCTTTGGCGTGAGAGGTATGGATGTTAGCCACTATGCCGAGGTCGCTCCCAGGAGAAACATTTGTGAAATTAGATAAAGTTACGAGGTATTCTTATTTCCCATACAATTGTACAGAATTTACTGCCATTCCCTAACACAAACTACGGATAGAGGTGTTTTTTTTAACTGTGACTGTGTGACTTTCCTTTCTCTGATAATGTTATATCCGTTCTATAATGCGTTATAATACGTTATAGTTCTCGCTCTGCATCCGTATGCGACAGGCGTGTTTCATTTCAGTTCGGTTTTTCGTTTAATTTTGAGTTGTGCTTGGAACACAGTACTATTCCGTGATATCGTTTGTCCCACGGTGCGACTTTTCTCCTTCGTTTGGTTTTTTTACTCGCAGTGGGAAGGTACCAATCGGAACTGTCAAAGATTTTAAAAAAGACCCACGACCGATTGCTGTGGCGATGGCGCGCAGCAAAACTGACTAAGACCGGTGTGGCCTCTGCTGTACACAGAAGTTGTCTCCAATGTATTCGGTCCATGGCTGTACCTCGCTGTCTTCGGAGAGTCCGCTGTTCGATCTACCTTGCTCGTTGCGCTCCTCTTCTTCTTGTACCCGTTGGTTGGTTTTCGAGAACCATTTTAACAGGGCTGTCGTCCGATATTCATACGACATGCTCAGCCCTTCATGTATTCTGTTTTCAACGCATTAATCACAAGCCCAATCCTACCAGCTTCAGCCTTAAGTCTGATGTACATGTCCGTCATCGTCTCAAAGTTACGTGCTACGATATCAACGTCGTCGGCGAAGCCAAATAGTTGGACAGACTTCCTGAAGAGCGTGCCACTCGTGTCTATCTCAGCTCTGCAAATCATACCCTATAATGCAATGTTAAATAACAAACACGACAATCCATCACCTGGCCGTGAGAGTGTCCCTGATACTCAGACGACATAAAACACTCGATCCATCTGGAAATCCATATTCGTGTATAACCTGCCACAGCTGGTCTCGATTCCAGACCTCTGGCAAATAACAAATTTGCTAAGTTGTGAAAATTCCATTGCTTTTCATTACCTCGAAGGTAATCGCGGTGCTTCCGAACAAGCTTTCTTTGGCTCAAATTCATCCGTTTTTCGAGCTGTGTAGCATGGGCATTAAAATCGTGTGTGCTACGGAGGAAGATTTCCAAGCCGTGGGAAAATTTCTGGCAACGGAAAAAATGGAGTTTTTCCTGAACGATACTCCCGGCAGCAAGCCAATGAAGGTGGTAATTTGTGGTCTTCCTGGATACGGCCCAGACGAAATTATTTCCAAGCTTAATTCGTTCAAGCTGAATACAATTCTTTCAGGCGCAAGGCGTTAGCCAACTATTGAGATAAGTTATACTTGGTCCACCTGCAAAAGAACTCGGTCTGGACGATCTCAAGAAAATCAAGGTACTCTTCAACATCATTGTTGAATGGGAGCGTTATCAATCACTCACGAACGACGCCATACGGTGCGGAAACTGCTTATCCTGCAGGCACGGTACCAGAAACTGCCACATGAAATCGCGTTGTGGCATTCTGGAACGCACGTGACCGCTGAGAGCAGCCAAATGAACGAAGGTGTCGATCCGAAGTGCAACCCCCCCCAACTGCGATGCCAACTACGAGGGTAGTAACCGATCGTTCTCAAAGTGATCGGAATATGTTGAAATCCGCAAGTAATCAACTACCAAAATGCACCAAACCTACCGCCTTTCGGAGTAAATTGGCTACAGCGATACAGCCTACCGACCACCACAGTTCAAAACCGACTTGTAGCCACCGCGAAAGCCCCACCTGTCGAACCTCTTATGGAATTTATTTAGAACCTGAATCAACAACTACGCCGTAGCCGTTCCAATGAGAAACAAATTACCGCTGCCAGCATGGTGCTGATGAATTTTATGAACAAATATGGACCGTGAATCCACCATCAAGATTCTAAACTGGAATGTTTGTTCCATTCAGAACAAAAATTACGAGCTAACTGATTTCCTCATCCGAGGATTCGAGAAGGAAATCGGCATTGCCATTGTCACCGAAACGAACTTCAAGCCTCCGTTGAGGATTATATTCCCTGACTTTCGGCTCATCCATAGCTTGATCGGACGAATTCCTGAGGAGGCTTGCGATACAACATCAACTGCTGCCTGCTGACGAATTTCTAGCTCAAAGTAATCGAAGCCGTAGGTGTGGAGGTAGACACAACCTGTCGGATCAATCGTCATCATGGAGGCCTACTGCCCCAAGCAAGCGGCTATGGTCCTACGGCAGGACATCGTCATGCTAACTTGGTGTGGGGGAAATCGAAGGCTGGAGGAACACTCGTTGGAGAATTTTTGTGTATGCGGACGACATCGTTCTTATGGTTGTCAAGAGCACACTGCTGGCCTTGCGGAAGAATCTGATCCAGTCGGTACAGTATGTAGAAAACTGGGCTCTTGGAATCGGTTTTGAACTATCAGCCGAGAAAAGCGCTTACATACACATCTGCAGCAGCATCCATCGATGTCTCCCTACACCGGTCCCTCTTGGAGGAAGACCCATCAATCGAAGCTCCACCGTCAAGGTCCTCGGGATCCGGATCGACCGCTCTCTAACATTCCGCCCTCACTTCGACGAGGTAAAATACAACTGCCGTACCCGAAACAGCCTCTTTTGAACCATTGCGGGACGTCACCCGGACTGCAACCGTGCAACGAGACTGCGTGTAGCCTCTGCCATCATCAACACCCGCATCACGTACGGAATCGAAATTACGAGCCTTGCCAGACAGCTGCTAGACGAAAAACTAGCCCCGGTCTACCACACCGCCATTAGAGTTACCTCTGGACTCCTTCCGTCGCCTTCTAGGATTGCCGCCTGCGTCGAGGCAGGAGCAGTCCCGTTCAAGTATTTCTACGCATTTTCGTTGTGCAGACGTACTGCAGGTTTTCTCGAGAAGACAGCTGGCCCTAGCAGAGGAGGCCAACCAAATCCTTAACAGCCTTATTAACCAGAAGCTCCTTCAGATGGCCAGGATCCACTGGAGTGGAGCCAGAGGTTGAAACCTTCCCACCATCAAGATTGATAACACGATAAAAAGAGCCCTTAGAGCGGGATCCAACCCGCAGATGGCCCTGCAGACTGTAAGAGCTCACCTCGCTGATCAATACAGTGGACACTGTATCCGCTAAACGGACGGCTCGGTCAGGCAAGGCAGAGTGGGGATAGGAATCGCTGACTGCAATTTTAGTCAATTCCACAAACTCCCAGCACAGTGCTCCATTTTTTCCGCAGAAGCCCTAGCTGTACGGATCGCGACGACGATACCAACTGATCGGCCTCTCCTCATTCTCACGGACAACGGTCTCTTGGATTCCGGGACACTGTGGCATCCCAGGAAATATCGAAGCAGATCAGCTAGCCTCCATGGGCAGGACGGGTAGACTTATCACCCCCAGGGTCCCCGGTATTGATACCAAAAAATGGATCAAGTGTACACTTCGCAATGCATGGTCAAGCGAATGTGCCCAGTCACGCACTCCTTTTATTAGGAAAGTCAAGGGGGTTTCCCACCATTGGGAGGACCCCCACGATCATCAGAACCAGCGTATCATTTCGCGACTACGTTCTGGGCACACCAAAGCCTCTCACAACCTCTCGGGTAACGGGCCGTTCCACATTAACTGCCCAATATGCAGCGTCCAGCACAGAGTTGAGTATTTCATTTGTAACTGCCCCCAGTATGAGAGTCCACGTCAGTTTTGGGGCATTCCTGGCAGTATAAGAGACGCTCTATCTGAGGATGCCACGAGGGAGGCGGTGACGATACTAATGTCAGCAACCAACAGTCAATACGATACCAGACCCACGCACGAAATGGACCCTCCGCAACCACAAACACCAACCTGATGACGACCTATGCACGAAAAGGAAAAACCTTAATCAAATTCTTAAAACTCTGTAACAATTTTTAGTTAAAAAAAACTCCGATACGAATCACTCCGTAGGGGAGTCCCTTCAGGACCCCAAAGGCACAGAGGGGCCCTTCCCGATCCCCCCTGTTACTTAAACCTCATGTGGAGCCGAACCAGCTGTGGCTGAAAGGCTCTTTAATAAAGATAAATCAACCAATCAATCAACACTCGTTGGAACATCAATCAATCAACACTCACTACACGATATTGAGTCCGGATTCTCCAACCCGGTTGATTCGAACCAGGGCTCACGCAACCCTCGACATTGTTCTTACCAACATGGCCAACAACATCACTCAGCTGGTCGCATACCAGGAGCTCGGCTTGGACCACTATGCGGTGGCCGAAGTTGGCTCGCCTAGTCAATCGGCACACTATCACCAGGCGCAACTATCACCGAGTCAACTGGGAACTGTTCCAGCAAGGCGTCGACGACTCTGTCGCCAGAAGATATCGACCGGCAACTGCGCGTCATCGACGAAGCAATCTAAAGGGCCCGAGAGTAGCACGTTTTTTCAGGAAACCAGGTGAGTGAATATCTGGACCTTTACAGGACTACCAAGTGAGTACAATATTGGAATCAGTAGCTCGATCCGAAGACAATTTCAACGCACCGGTCTACCGCACTTTAAGACTAGTTTCAACCGTCTTGCTTAAACTATTCAAGCCAGAATGATGGATCTCAGAAAAAGTCATTTCGAAGCTAAAATTCGCTCCTTCACAAAACCCTTTTGTAAGTTGGCCAAAATTCTGAGAAATAACCCAAGACCTATTCACTGCCGCTTAGTCGGCTCGCTCAGAATTCAGTCTCATTACAAGTTATCATTCCATGTTGAAAAGGATAATGCACTAGGACAACATTTTGTGAACTTACACAACCTTGGCTAATCTATTGTTGCAATATTGTGAGCCCACATGAGCCTACGGTAATGGAAGCATTGTCTTTCCTTTTTTATAGACGGGATAGAAAATCTTTGAACAGACACCTGAAGAACTATGGGTGTGGGATGAACGTGCCAGCTCTTCGACCCACTAACCCCCCCCGTATCTTGATATCTTGAGTCACGGCCCTCCCTGAAGCACCTTATAGTAGTTAGCTCCTGCGACCTGACGCTGATTCGATCGAGATGATCCTGGATCCAAACTGGGTTCACGACTTATGGTCCGTGTTCCAGATTGTCAACGAACTTTCTGTCCGACCACTTACGATACCTACCGCACCTCGCGTCGTATGGTCCTACCTCCAAGTGAGAAAAGCCAGGGCCTGGACCGGGGTCAGGCCGTCAGGGAGCATAGCTTCTCCAAGATCTAAACAATGAATTTCAACATTGGGGACTTGTGAAAAAGTACGATAAAGAAGTTATTACGTGTTTGCTGCCCAGAAGATGAAGGAGGTTGCCAAGGTGGCAAGATGTTATTTTGCAACAGGTTATAGCCTCAAAAAGTCTCCACAGGATAGTCGTAAGCAGCGCAAGCCAGTGATCAAATAGGTCAAATTTGCTCGCACCCCAGTACGTTTCATCAGGAATCTTGGCAAGGAAGCCAATATTTCTGAACAATTCATCGTCAAAGAAGACTTGCACAAATTTTCCAAAGCAAGAGCCTAAATAGCAGTCCGGACCTTAACCCGTTGAATTATTTGATTTGAGCATATGTTGAAGCACAAGTCTGCAAAACATCTCACCTTAGTGTGAAGATCCTGATGTCTGCCATATCGCCCACATGGCAGTAAATGTTGGAGGACTACGTTCGACAGGCATTTTCTGGATTTCGGCGTCGTTTTGATGATTTGATTGATAAAAATTGAGCACATACCGAATGAATTTATTTGAAAGGTCCTAAGAAGGATAACTCAACATTTTTCTTTAAAGTAGTTGAAAATGAGAATAGAATTGTTCGATTTTTTCTCCTGCAACACCCTGTATGATGTAACTCATATTCAACACTGCAACATGACAGTTTTCTCTGGTACGAATTTGTTCTCTACCGACTTAGTCAATGCATAGTGTGGCTGTAAATCAGTTGGTTATTCAATTCAAACGGTCCTTTTGCTTGATGATAGCCGCCGATAGCTTATTCGGTAGAGCACGGTCCCGTCGATGGAAAATTGACTCCAAATCAATCCCTTCATTTTTTTAATAATCATTTATTTGTACAGGCTCAATCGAATTAACTTACAGAGCCAAATTTTCATACTTTTATACATCATTTATCTTAGAACTAAAGTTAGGAGGGAGGAGCCGAGTCCCTTCATTTTGAAACAACCTATTTCGATTGAGAGCAGCTTGACATTTTGGAATTATAGACAGACTGATACGTGTCAAACTGCTTCAACTTCTTAAAACTCTCCATATACACTGGCCGGCTCAAGAAAAAGCACTGTATGAATTATTAAAAGTATTATTACGATTTAAGAAACTGAAATAAATCATGATGGTTTGGTATTGATATTTTGTGGTCAATCAAATAATTTCTTTTATTATGACGTTATTGCAGTTTAATCAGAAATAAAGATACCATAAGAAAAAGCCCACCTAAAAATATATATTCAAAACGAAAGCATAATGAAGAAAACAATAACTTCAGTAATTAAGGTGACCTTCTTTGGCCTCAAGAACTGCCTGAGGACGTCATGTCATACTATCAGCTAAGTTTTTTTTAAATGCTGCGGGTCTATTGAAAGCCAGGCATTCTGAAGCGCTTCGAAATAGTTGTTACTATTCGTTACATCGGATTTGTTCACTTTTTTGTCCAGGATTGACCACATATTTTCAAGTGGGTTCAAATCTGAACTTTGAGGTGGCAATTCCAATGGTTTAATGCGATTGGAACGGAAAAAAAGTTTTTGCCTTTTTAACTGTATGCTTTGGGTCATTATTTTGTTGGAAAATGATGTTGTTTTCCAACCCGACCTTTAATAATGTTTCCTCGAGGTTTTCGTTCAAAATGTCTATGTGTATGCCTGCTGTCATCACTCCATAAATGCGAACCAAATTTCCAACACCAGCAAAAACTAAAAACATCTCCACACCATCACGTTTCCACCGCCGTGTTAAACAACCCCTTGCAAATGACGTCCCTAAAGACTTTCTCCAACCTTTCGCCAAACCCGATCACGCCGCTTCCGGTTGAAGATTTCAAATTTCGAATCGTCAGTTCAGAGCACTCCCAAATCCTTGTTCAGTCTTCAAAATTCTTGTTCAGCAAGTCCCGAGAGAAATGCAGACGCTTTAATTTGTTCACCTTGCTGATAAATGGTAGTCTCCGAGTGTATCTGCTCTTCAATCCATGTGCTGCTATTCGACACCGTATCTGCAAATGAATCTAGCATCGGTTCGTTGGTCAGTCTTCCGTGCTAGTCTTTGACCTGCTTTTTCGATCACCGATCACAAAGTTTGATGTTTTTTATGTATAGCGTAGACCGCTCCTCGGCTGATTCCAAACTTTTTCACGATCACTCGTTGCGTGTCGCAATCCACTGCAACTAATTTCCGGATCCGGAAATTTGTTTGCCTTCCTTTTTGGTAATAAAAATCACCTGATTCACGCGTAATATCTCACAACCAAGTAAAACGGTTATAAAAAGTCACTAAACAGTGTTGCAGGATCAATGGAATGTCAAAACAAAACAATTCGACAGGTGTATCGATGTTATATTGCACAAAATTAGAATTATCTAGGGTGGACTTTTTCTTTTGTCACACTGAATCTCGTCCAAGTAACAAAACATCTACCAATATGAATGTATTTAACATAACTATGTTTTAATCAAGGATTTGACACGAACACTATAACTATGACAAATTTTTAATCAAAAATATAACATGTGTGTCAACGGTAATTATGTTCTACGCGGCAAATTGCGCAAAAAATATGGTGGGCTTTTTCGTTTGCCGGGTACTGACCCGCACTGACAAAACTACCCATGCAGTATCAATCATAGTAGCCCATGAGTCGGCAGACAAAATTTGGCAGCTCTATCAGTCGAACTCTAACCGTGATGGCAAAAACAGTGAAGCCACTCCGTTCAGAAGTGTGCGCGTTCAAAGATCGGCACCTCACCGCGTAGAAAACGGACATCATCCGGCACATCTGTGGACGCCCGATACGCCCGTTCCGGCATCTACAACATCGCGCACTATTAGACAATAATCAGAGCATCAGCACGAAAGCCCGGTTCCGGATGGCCGTCGACCCTGAGCGACAAGAAGCAGCAAAGGATGCCTGAAATGAAGACCTGAGGGAGAACCGGTTCGCGCTTGGCCCGGGAGGTCGGTTCAACCGGCCAAACAACGAAGTGCACTTTGCGGATATGAACATACATGTCAGCGAAGTGGATGTCCACGTCCTGGTTTCAGAGCCGTAAACACCAGCGGCAGCGGCTGAATAAGCAGCTTATCAACCCAATTTTACCGGTGAATCGCAACGTGTCGCAGGGTGATGGATGAAGAGACCTATCTCAGCCTGATGGCAACGACTGGCAGGGCACTTCGTATTTTGCCGGAAGTTCCACACGAAGTTTCGTTACGAAGTTTTCTTTAAGTTCATTTCACACAACCAAGTTCCCTGAAGAAGGTGCTGCTGTGGCTGACAATCAGCAAGAAGGTATCGTCAGGTTGCTCATTTTTCGCTACGACCGCCGTGAACGTGAAATTTTACAGGCCAGAAATGCCTGCCAGTTGCGTCATTTATCGCCAGTCACCATAAGGGCAAAGACGCGATGTTCTGGCCGGATTCGCGTCACCGCCCACTACTCGAAGTGATCGTTGGAAAGAGATGGAGCGCTGAATATCGATGGTAACGGCGAGCGCAGCAAAAAAGCTTTGCGCAATCGACGATGTACAAAACAACCCAAAAGAAGAGAGTTTCTTTCCCATGCAGGCAATACAATGGAGTGTGTACAAACAACCGCTAGAAACTATCACAAGTTAGGAAAAACAAGTACATGAGCACGATCAAGCAAATTTCTTATGCATGTCAAGGTGACGGATGATCTGTTCGTGCCTTTGACCTACCCGGAATTGAGGATGTAAGCGCAAAAAGGAATAACAAGTCCCTGGTTCGGAGTACCCTAACAAGACTCAAGTCTTTCCGATCAATTTACAATACTTCTATTCAATTTTCACAACCTGCCGTACACTGCGAGCATCTTCTTTTACATCAGTATCAGTATTGTTAACTAGGATCTGGCAGATCTAATCTAACCTAATCTAATCTAATCTCACACTAACGCAGCAAATTCTTGAAAGCATCCTGGAAAATGATGGTTTTTTTGAATACATCATTTTTCTTGTCATCGGCCAGGCCAACTACCTAGAATGTGCCGCAGAGAGGGTTCCAAGAAATAGAGCGATTCCAGAAAGATCTAAAACCGCCTTCATTACTTTAAATTACAGGACAGAAAGAAAGCGTGGACCTCCGGTATCAAACGCTTCCATGTAGAGTTAAGCAGTGTGATAATTCGAAATTTATCGTAGGGAGCATACATGCTAAAAAGATTAGTTTTTGCTCGTTTTGCCTGTGGGTGAACTTTTGGCATTTGAATCAAAAGCCTGTAAATGATTGCCAAGCTAATAGCGCTATATCTCGCTGACTGAAATTGAAGAAAATAATTCCAAATTACTATACAATACTTGCGAATTCCATGGATTATACTTAGAAAGAATACTTCCAATCTTTGTGGTAGGAGAGGATTTCAGCATGCTACCTTACCGGGGACATCGCCTTGGTGCGACTGCCACCTAATGTACATATAGTTGACGTGATACAGCGTTTCACACTCAACCGCTGGATGCCAGCCAGGACAGACGCTGTTTGAGCCGCACCTCCTGGTGGACAGACGCTCGGCACGCACCTCCTCAATCTAGCTGAAGTCAGGCGGACAAATGAGGCCCAGGCTGCACCACGCAGCCAAGTACGCAACCCTTAGCTGGCGGTCTTTGTCATCTCTTGACCCGTGGAAGCATGAGGTAGGAACTTGTGAGGACCAGAGCTATGTTGCAGGGACGCACGCGCTATCACAGTTTACAGCCCTTGTTAACTTGGATCTGAGCAGAAAAAATGGAACTCAACACGCGAAATATTTAGCAATAATCTCAATATTGCCAACATTATTAATTGTCCACGACACTATAGACGGCTAGCGGTAACCCATAGGTTGAGAAACGCTGTTCCAGAATAGTATTCATTCCACAGATATGTGTGCTACGAAAGTTGATCGTCTTACTAGGAAAAAGTTCTGCGAATCGTATGAGTAATGTTAACAAAAATATTGGAGATTTCTTCCTGTCCGTCTTCACTTATGAGATAGGATGAAATTTCCAAGAATTTGCATTTTAATTACAATGATTTTATGCGATTTTCTAGCAAAGTTTCTTCAGCCAAGGAAAATCCGCATGTTTGCGTATCATCTCACAAAGCTCCTCTGAAAACGCACATATCCTTTTTTTTTTATGTTTACTTATCACTATCAAGTTAAATTCTGGCTGCCAAATAAAAGTTCCTGATGCAAAACCGGCCTTCAATTAAAATTGTCACATTGATTACTTTGTTTGGAAATTAAAATAGCATGATTTAATAAATTTTCATTCAATTCAAGTAGAGAATATACATTAGCATGATTGAAAAATAAAAATCTCTCGTCTCTATTGGTAAAGCGTGTCAAATTTCCGGCAGTCCCGAGTTCACTCTAATCACATCTTTTGGAAAAGAAACGAACGACCAACAGAAGAGGTAAATCGCTCTGCCTGTGTACATATTGCAGACGGACGCACTCTTCTGCCACCGCACGAGCATGACAATTTGACGAACTCGGCGCACGTGGTGCAAAACGTAACATTCGTTGCGTATCGAATCACCGGCTCTATTGGATGCCGCTGATGGTGTTTACCTAGGGCCTGTATGCTTTCGAGAAAATGTCGAATTCGAACACTTTAACGACAAACTGCTGCAGTTTCTATTTACATTACAACCCGATTTGCCCCGATGACGAATGCAATCTTACGGCGTCAAGGTTGCATCGATGAACACGCAGGGACAGAAGCTGGCCACAATTTTTTTTTGACCTGGAACAAATACTTGAATACACAGTGCATTTGAAAGGGAACAAAAAAAGATGAAACATCCGCTGAGTGGAAGACAACTTGATGTGTAAACAATTGCGACTCGTTTGTGTCAATCAAATTAAAAAGGCATCTTTCGCCGTTGCTTTCACTCCTTCTACACGGTCTGCAGCGAAACAACTAAACTTAAATCTTTTCGATAGCTCACTTGATAAGCATACTTTTTCTCGTGGCAGTTGATGTTCCGGCTCTGTTTACTTCTGGGTTAACGAATGTATCTTCGAACGTTTCGGTGATACTTGAGTACTTAGTAAATAACAAGGACAGTGTCGGTCAGAAGTTTATCATTTGATTTCCTCATCGCAAAAGTTTGAAGAATTATCAGGAGAATAGAATAAACTTATCGGATCATCGCATACTTTTCTCACTACGTACACAGCTAGAAAATTTCATGTAAAACTAGGTTACATTAGATGCACCCATGTGAAGCGGCTAAAAAACTTAAATTTCATTCACAGCGCCTATGTTTATAGATTTTTTATAAACGAATCTAGTATTTATAAATTTAATGAGTACTACTAGAGAGCAATTGATATTGTGCTGCCTGATTAATTTTTTGATGTTCAGAGTTTAAAATTTAAAAGAAGTTTTTGAGCAATTATAAAATAAGAAACACTGTGACTGAAATTATCACCGGCTTTTTAAGAGAAAAACGATGGTCCATAAACTACGAGCAAACCGTAGATCTTTGTCCATAAATTTTCTTTAAATTTATATAGAGCATGTGATCTGGCCAAACCCCTTCCCCTTTTCTTCTCCCAAAAACAAACCACGTGGTTTATAGATGCTCCACAATGCAAAATGTCAATGAGTAATTTGAATAAAACCCTGCATCATTTTTTAAAGACTAGTCATATTTATGTAGACTCAATACGTTTTCTTAATGTTAGTGTTGAGTGCGCCCCTCGTGCGACGCCGCACCTACTTATCCGTTACGTTGATGCAGCGGTGCGTACTTATGTAGCAGAGTGAAGCAGGTTGATATACAACTGACAGGAAGAGCTGTCAACTGGTCCATCAGTGTCATCGAGAGAATAATCAGTATTAATAATGTTGCAGTGCATAGAATTTTCAAACCAATAAGAAAATTAGATTAGTTGGTAGTTTATTTAATTTTTGGATTTAGTGGGGAGTAATTGAACTAGAGGTAACCAATTTTGCAATATTTATTGGAATTTATAAAGCAAAGTCCCGACCGAGCATCTCGAAACACAAACGTACACTCTTTAAAATAATGAATGTTACGAGAGATGTAATTTTTGTTGCACTTGAATTCCTAAAGACTCAAAGATAAATATGACTCAACTGTATGTTCTATTTGATGTGTTGTTTAATCCTAACTTGAATCCCAAACTAATAAACACTTTCACACTCAAAATCACGTTCCGGATGCAACATTTACAATAGCTTCTAGAATATATTTGATAACCTCAAATCTAAGTCCGTAATGCGTTAAAAAAAACCCAATACACTAAATACTGAGACTTGAGAGCCTTAAATTTACATGATCGTTGTGTTTGGTTTTTAGCAACATCGATGTATTTGAACCAGTCGGTTTCGCACACGACAGGTGCATGATTTGTACTCTTCCGTGATCGATTTTAAATCAAGTGCTCACCGTTAAATTAAATATTTAACAGATTGAATTTCCATTGCACGTTATTGTAGTGCTTGCAAATTAAAGATGGATACTTGCAGAACAAAAACGCAGCTTAGCATGAGTTCATTTGCTTATGACATTCATCAATCTGCACATGGCGCCAACTTATAGCATCCTTAAAATATTTATTGGCGATTGCCAACAGATCGCGGTAGTTGCGCTAATATAATTTAAATATTCTCATTTTGGAGATGAATGAATAAGAGACCTGGCATTTGGAAATGAGGGACCACAACTAATCCTACATGATAAGGTTGAGCTTATTTTTACCACTACGATGCATGACCTTGAAGAACTTTTTGTTTAATTGAATTTGATTACCGAATTTTGAATTGTTCTGACGGTAACAAGAACTAAGTCCTTGAGATCGAAACTAGGCATCATGAGGCATTTGTTTTTGCATTATAAGAAGCAGCATTAATAAAACATAATTTTGTGTTCCACAACTTATTTTTACGTCATGTCATGTAAGCTACCATTTTGAGTTTTAGTGTCTTGTAAATTTAAGAACAGACGCAAATTTCTGTGTTACGGGCCGCTCCTTTTATGTGCATCCGAGAAGATTTAAATTTACATGATATTTTCTAAGAGTGTGGCTTGAAGTTTATTGACGATAGTTCCACACTGAACTTTTTTGTACAGTTTCAACCCCAGTTCACCAATACTATTGTGTTTTGAAAATGATTATATGCACATACTACCAAAATGTCATGTAAATTTTTGTCCCCTGAGACCGACACATGCAAGCGTCCTCTTGCGCATAAGAATGTGTTGAAAGAGATGAGAAAATAAATTCAACCGAACGCATCTTTTGTTGAATAGCGTGTCAGTTTCAGAAGACATAATTTCACACGAAATCTTTCTTTACGTCCCCCGACTATTACTTTCCCCGACTTTACGTTCCCCGACTATTTACAAACATGGATTAGGTCTCGTGTAAAATTCATAATTTCTAAGTGTGTAATGTTGGTTTCCCCTTTTGCGAAGAGCTGTGGAAGTGCATTTTTGTGATTTTCTTTGGAAAAAGTTCTCATATTCACATAGGGTAAGGGGATGTAATGTCAGCCTAGCTCCTTCATTCGGCCTATGTACCAAATTGGGGCAAATACAAAAAGAAATTAAAGACGTCATTTGAAAGGATAATTTATATTGTTCAACATATGTGAAAACTAGAGATATGTTATTTCTGTATCTTGAGAAAATTACATTTTAATCTGGAATGGTTTAAGAAGAAAAACTTCAATAACTATTGATTGGTTGCGTTCGGACGAGTTGTAGAACTTTTAAAGGCGCGTATCTTGGTATATTAAGTTTACCACTAACTTTAACCAATCAATAGTAATTGAAGTTTTTCTTCATAAACCATTCCAGATTAAAATGTAATTTTCTCAAGATACAGAAATAAAATATCTCTAGTTTTCACATATGTTAAACAATATAAATTGTCCTTTCAAATGACGTCTTTAATTTTTTTTTGTATTTGCCCCAATCATGAAAATCAACATTTAAAAAGGGCGTATTTTTTTTAAGAAAAACTTCAATAACTATTGATTTATTGAAGTTAGCGGCAGAATTTGTATACCAAAATACGCGTCTTAAAAAGTTCTAAAGCTCGTCCAAACACAACTGTACGGTGGAAATTGAAATAAAAAAGTAAGGGCAAAAAAATCAATTTTTTATGGTACACCTTAAGTTGTTAAAAAAAAATTGTTCTAAATCGGTCAATTTTTAAGGTACAAAAAAAAATTCTTAACAAAAATTCCATGAAATTGTTTGCGCTACAGTTTTGCCAAAGAATGTAAACGTCTATTTCTGCAAATAAAAAAGTTAGTTTTTGTATTTCCGTGAAAATGGGGACCACCCTATTTTAATTAACATCAAAAAATGGGCCTTGATAATACAAACCATATTGTTGAACATTACTTTGCTGTAAAGTTTCAAGTTTAGGCGCTGGGAGCATGTTTCCTCGTAAATTCGTGATCTGGACCATAGTGCAATGTTGGGGACATATTTTTTCTGTGTGTACCCAACTATGGCCTGTTGTATCAATAACTTAGTAAAAAGGTTGTTATTGGTCAAATCTCAAGTGGAAATGCATGAGGTTGTGGTTGCTTATATTCCAGTGTTTTAAAATATAAACAAAATCAATGGAATTATCAAGAAAATTTATGTTTTTATTCTATTATCACGAGAACGGCACTGTATAACCTTTGCTAATTAACCGTGCGGAAAAGTGTCAATTTTTTGGTTTTTAACAAGTTTTATTGTATTAAGTTATATTTACACTCTCGCATTTCAATTGCCATTGTGTTACGTTTGTCATCTTGTTTACGTCCGTTTTTAAAGTAAAATATTAGTGTGTAAATCGATTTTTCGTTGTTTTTAAAGTGTTGCTATCGTCTCGCTAGACAATATTTTGCTCAACTCTTTTTGAAAACTGTTGATCTGTGCAACCGTTTAATAAGATCAACCTCCAAAAATCTACCGAATCTGTTCCGTCCATATCATTTTGCTGTGGAGCTTCACCTCAAACCAGTATGGAGAAACAACAATGCGGAGAGTGCCAGCTAGAAATCAACGACCTTGAACCATTGTGTTGTGGTTTTTGCGAAGTGTATTTCCACATTAACCAGCAGTGCTGTGGTCTGAACATTCGGAATATGAAGGAACCGTTATCGTCTGGGAAAATAATGTTCATCTGTCATTGCTGCCGTGAAGAACTGAAAGGCCGTTCTATTCGTCGCTACATCGCTGAGCATCACCATCAAACAAAAACGCCTGCGCTCGCATTTCTGCCTGTACAGGTTCAGCAGCTGCATGATGTTGTGGCCGAGCTAAGCAGAAAAGTTGACAGTTTTTCAATCACGCCACAACGCTGCCGTCCAACATCTTTAAGTGCTACTCCAATTTGGCCAAGACTGAATGCGAAACGCCGTCGGGAGGATCGACCCGATTTCAACGCGGCAGTCACGAAAGGGACAAAGACAATTGATTTGAGTGATCTCTCCGTTCCCTCCATCTCGGCTGCTGCCCCACCGGTGAAGTTTTGGTTATATCTCTCCCGATTGAACCCACTCATAACTGATGATGACGTGCAAAGTGTTGTTTCGCGATGTCTGAGCACAACAGACCCTATCGACGTAGTGCGGTTGGTTCCCAAAGGAAAAGATACATCCAACCTGACATTCGTGTCATTTAAGGTTGGTCTTGATCCGGATTTGAAAGACTGTGCTCTAGACCCTGCTTCATGGCCCTCTGGATTGCAATTCCGTGAATTCGTTGACTTGGCAAAAAACTAATAAATTACGTCAACCCAACTGATTCCACTTTCGACAACAACTCATCTATCGACGACAAACTCTCCGAACCGGGACACCTCAAAACAGGCACCAAGGAAGCCCCTGAACCGCCCAGCCCAGTCGTGCTTTCTGCTGACATCTGCCATCTTCACCGTCCCGGACCTGTGGCTGGTGACGGTAGAGGGGCTTCCGGCCTGCACCCTCAGGCAAGTATGATTTCGATTTGGATGTTTCGGTACCTGAATCCGCTTTGATTTCCAGCTCTCCGGATCGTACTTCGAATGAATTGCGGATATACTATCAGAACGTTCGTGGGTTGAGGACCAAAATCGACGCGTTCTTTCTGGCAGTCTCGGAGGAAGAATATGATATGATTGTATTAACGGAAACGTGGCTGGATGATAGGATCAATTCGTCGCAACTTTTCGGATCATTATACAATGTCTACAGAACTGATCGATCCCCGCTGAATAGTCAAAAAACACGCGGCGGAGGGGTCCTGATTGCTGTTTCAACTAGGCTAACCAGCTATCTCAGCGAGTCGCCCATTTCAAGCCGATTGGAGCAGATTTGGATTGTACTGGAGCATCTACGAGACACACTTAGCGTGGGCGTAGTCTACATTCCTCCCGATCGAAAAAACGATTGCACAATCATCCGTGATTATGTGGATTCGCTAGGCTCAATATCAGCTCAACTGAGCTCTCACTCTCCTGCGCTCTTATTCGGCGACTACAACCAAGCTGGGTTACAGTGGCGCTTGGCGGGCAACGACATTCCAATGATCGATCCCTTGTTATCGCATATGCCGGCGGCTTGTTCTAGCCTTTTGGATGGATTTAATTTTCATGGATTCACTCAAGTTAACACTATGCTGAACCGGAATGGGCGCTTGCTCGATCTTGTTCTAGCCAATAATCGTGCATTACCGGGCACACTCCTTACTCTGCCAGTAGAACCACTAATCGATTTAGATGCCGACCACCCTGCTCTCGTCGTGAATTTCAACCTACCCGCCCCGTTGTTGCCCTCGCCGCCATCTGAGTCCTACTCTCTTGACTTTCGGCGGACCGATTACGCTGCATTGAATAATGAGCTTGCTGGAATTGATTGGCATTTTATTGAATCGACAAGTAATGTGAACGACGCAGTTGATTTTTTCAGTTCTGCGCTGGAAAATGCAATTTTTCGCATTGTTCCAGTACGTCGCCCTCCGCAAAAACCATCATGGTCAAATCCACGCCTACGCGTACTGAAGCGACAACGCTCTGCCGCCCTACGTAAGTACTGCACTTCCCGCTCACCCTACTACAAACGACAGTTTAATTTCGCAAGTCATCGTTACCGCAAATATAACCGATTCCTTTACAATCGACATGTAAGACGCACAGAAGCAAACCTGCGAGAGAACCCAAAAAATTTTTGGTCGTTTGTTAACTCCAAGCGAAAGGAAACCGGGTTGCCTTGTTCCATGTTCCTCGGAAACAACACAGCCAATACTGAAGGTGAGAAATGCAACCTGTTTGCCCAACGTTTTATGCAAGTGTTCAACGATTTCTCCGCTTTGCCGACACAAGTGATAGATGCTACTATGGGGTTGCCACACGACGTGGTCAATTTCGATTTTCCACGCATTACTGATGACATAGTGATGACTGCAATTCACAAACTGAAGCTCTCGTTTGCCACTGGCCCTGATGGCATCCCATCGTCAGTTTTAAAACGATGTGCAGACAGTCTTTGCCTTCCCCTTGCAAGGATCTTCCAGCTTTCGGCGCAGCAAAGTGAGTTTCCACACGCTGGAAACACTCGTATATATTTCCGATCTACAAAAAAGGAGATAAACGGGACATTGTCAATTACCGTGGTATCACCTCACTGTGCGCATGTTCAAAGGTATTTGAAATTATTATAAATGGTTCCTTGTTTGAGTGCTGTAAAAACTACATCGATTCTGATCAACACGGCTTTTATCCGAAACGATCGGTTTCCACGAACCTGGTTCAGTTTACTTCTAGCTGCCTGCGTTGTATTGATTCTGGATGGCAGGTTGATGCTGCGTATATGGATCTGAAGGCTGCGTTTGATACGGTGGATCATGAAATTCTGCTTGCTAAGCTGGACATACTCGGCATATCATCTGCCGCTGTGGATTGGTTTAGGTCTTACTTGGTGAATCGCTCAGTACGGGTTAAGATTGGAACGTCGGAGTCGGAAGCTTTCACAAATAATTCGGGAGTTCCGCAAGGCAGCAACCTTGGTCCACTGCTCTTCTCGATCTTCATAAACGATGCCATCTTGCTATCCCCACCAGGGTCCCGCCTCTTCTACGCAGATGATTCAAAAATTTACAAAACTATAAAAAGTCTATCAGACTGTTCCGACTTGCAGCATATGTTGTGTATTTTCGCCGATTGGTGCTCAAGGAATCTGATGGGCTTAAGCATCGAAAAATGCAACATAATATCATATCACCGGAAAAACGCACCAATCATTTTCGACTATGTCCTCTCCGGACAGTCGCTCACTCGCGTTCAACACATCAAGGATCTCGGTGTTATTTTGGATAATGGAATGACATTCAGATTTCACTACAACGACATTGTGTCCAGAGCCAATCGTCAACTGGGCTTTATTTTTAAAATTGCTGACGAGTTTCGTGACCCGCTCTGCTTCAGGTCACTTTATTGCTCACTTGTACGTTCCATACTGGAATCATGTGCTATTGTATGGTGCCCTTTCCAGGCCATATGGATCGCCAGAATCGAAGCAGTTCAACGAAAGTTCGTAAGATACGCTCTTCGCTTTCTCAGTTGGCGTGATCCTACGAACCTGCCTCCGTATGAAGAGCGTTGCCGTCTGCTTAATATCGAGCCACTTGAGGTGAGACGAAAGGCCGCTCAGGCTTTGTTTGCTGGGAAGCTGCTCAGGGGTGAAATTGACTGTCCGGCACTGTTGTTACAGTTAAATTTGTACGCTCCCGAGAGACCTCTTCGTCAACGTGTATTTTTGCATCTTGAGCCACAGAACAACAACTATGCACTCCATGAACCAATTCGAGAAATCAGCCAGCGTTTCAACGAGCGTTTCAATATGTTCGACTTCAACATATCTGCTGACGTGTTTCGTCATCGGCTACTTGACTCTTTCCGTACTTCTGGCCGTAACCAAGTAATTTAAGTTTTTTATTCATTTAGACATATGTTGTCAGTTGAATTATTGTGATAAATAAATAAATAAATAAATAAATATTTACCCACCTTTGGATGCAGTTACTCAAATTTGAGTACTATGGAATATACTCAAATTTGGCTTCCCGCACGGAATTCAGAGTTGGGTGAAATGAACTTAATATTGGGTACTTTATTTCTTCCGTGTACCAGTATCCAAAACAAATTCACTATTAGCAACAATCAATATGCAAAAAGCAATTTGAAATTGGTTCACTGTTGTAGAACCCCTTGGTCCGAATTACATCTTGATGCCAGCACCTTGTTATACATATTTGCGCCTTTGTTTTGATTTGCTGTGTTATTTTGACAGAATATTTAAGAGTGTGTTCGAGTGAGTTCATTATTAGGGGCGGGTTAGTCTATTAAGCTAAGTGGCCTTGAACGCACGCACACTACAGCGCCATTTAAAACCAAGAAGAGCAAGTAAGAAGGAAAATCTTTTGGAGGAAAACAAACCATCATTCCACTGCATGTGCTAGAAAGGGAAAGGTGATTAAACTTCAATAAGCCTAATGCTATTAGTTTTGAGATGGCCTTCACGCTAAGATGAGAATACTTAAAATTTGATATATATTATTACTAAAATAAGATGATTTTGACAATACCCAAAATATCGATAAAATAAAACGATATGAACAGTAATTTTTACTAACATTTGGGTAATGTTCATTGTCAAATACTGAGTGGAGCAAAAAAATGAACGTGTTAAAATGTTGAGTGGATGCAGAAAATTCTGTCTGTAACGCTTTACTAATACTTTTTGTATTTGTATGCAGAGAACACATATCTGTTATATATGTGAACATTTGTTTCTTGTTAAGTGCAGAATTTGGAATATTACTCCGAAAGGATAAATTTATTAATTGCATGTTTTTTAAAAGTATTCTTTGAAATAAAACTACAAAAAAACAATTTTCAATGAAAATCAACGGTTAAAAAATAGGTATTCTCATCTTAGCGTGTTGACAACTTGCTTTTGCGGAATTGCGTTTTAAAACTCCTCCCTATGCGTCGCATGAACTTTTTTCATGACATGTTGTGAGAAAACTTCACTCTGCAGTAAGGCCGAATTCATTTTGCATTTATTTTTTAATTTTAAATTTATTTAGGATAACCAAATTTTATTGCAATTTATTTCATTGAAAAAAATTAGAAAGTTCGATCAGGTTTTTTTTTAGAAAGACATGCCTAAATCTCTGCCCAAAGAGCTTTTTCCTTCTGCAATAAATAAAATGAGAGATAAACGTTGTTTGCGTCATAAGTGAGTACTTATCATAATATTATGATTTTTTTTACGAATTCATTTATTTGTACAGGCTCAATCGAATCAACTTTACAGAGCCGAGTTTTCATGTTTAAATACATCAGTTATCTTAGAACTAAGGTTAAGGGAATAGAACCGATTACTCGCGGTCGTCTCGAGGTTAATAGGAATAACAATTTTAAGGATGGGAAAATTGGGGTAGGAATTTTGAACAAAGCATAAGGAACAATGGTTTTCTTATATCTAGAACTTCAAAATACAATTTTTTAATTGAACGTTTTTAATAAAAAAAAAGAATAACTCACCACACACACACAATCACACTCACACACACACAACCACACTCACACACTGGTGCACCCATTCCTCAAAAATTTAACCTAAACAAGTAAAGTTAATCAATCTACAATCTAAGGCTACTGTTAGTCAAAAACACATAAATGAGTTTCATAAACTCCAGATCGCGTGCAGCCAAAATGTCTCGAATCGGTACATTGGGTTGTCTACCTCGAGCCCGAAGGGAATCATACAGCTCAGATCTGACTCCACGATGCTCAGCACAAAACCAAATAACGTGATCTGCGTCCTGGTAACCTTGTCCACATTCACAGAGATTGCTGTCTCCAGCCCAACACGGAACAAATGAGCGTTTAAAGAATAATGATTGGACATGAGGCGAGACATCACACGAATGAAGTCTCGACCCACATCCAATCCCCTGAACCAACATTTTTAGACACCTTTGGAGTGATAGAATGTAGCCATCGCCCCAAGTCTCCTCTACTCCATTTATCCTGCCAGCTATCGAGTGATATCTGACGAAAAATATAGAAAAATTCGTTGAAGGCGATTTGTCGATCATAAATATCGCCTTCATGGCGCCCACCCTTGCAAGCGAGTCCGCTTTCTCATTGTCAGGAATCGAACAATGAGATGGGACCCACACAAAGGTGATGATAAAAGAACGTGAAGATAAAGCACTTAGAAGACCTCGTATTTTCATCAGAAAATAGGAGGTGTGCTTTACCGACCTCAAGGAGCGAATAGCCTCTATAGAACTGAGACTATCCGTGAAAATGAAGTATTGATCCGGTGTAAAAGAGGCAACAGTTTCTAAAGCAAAATAAATTGCTGCCAATTCAGCGACAAAACAGAACAAGGTGCTTGAAGTTTACGAGCGACGCTATAATTTTCATTGTATACACCAAAGCCAGCGGAGTCCTCTATCAAAGACCCGTCAGTGAAAAACGTTTTGGTGGAATCAACTGAGCCAAACTTTGCAGCAAATATCACCGGAGCAATCATAGGACGATGATGCTCTGGGATTCCACGAAGCTCCTGTTTCATGGATAAATCAAAATGAACAGAATTTCCGAAGTCGGAGAAGCAAACACAATTGGGAATATTAAGCGAAGGGCTGACATCCTGTGTTATGTACAAATGGTACAAGCTCATGAAGCGGGTTTGAGGATTCAACTCAAGGAGCTTCTCAAAATTTTCGATTACCTGGGGGTTCATAACTTCACACCTGGTGAGGAGCCGGAGAGATAACTCTGTAAATCGATCTGAGAGTGGCAACATGCCAGCCAGCACTTCAAGACTCATGGTGTGAGTCGAGTGCATGCAACCTAACGCGATACGAAGACACCGATACTGAATACGTTCCAGTTTAATGATGTGCGACCGAGCCGCTGACTGAAAACAAAAACTACCGTATTCCATAACCGACAAAATCGTTGTCCGGTACAACGTTAGAAGATCTTGCGGATGCGCTCCCACCAGGTCCCGGTAATTGTGCAGAAAAAATTGACCCTTTGCTGGCATTTTCGCTTCAGGTACTCAATGATGAGATCTCCAGGTGCACTTTGAATCGAACCAGATCCCAAGATATTTAAATGACATGGAATGAGTTATCGGTGTACCCAAAATTTGAAGTTTCGGTTGTGCAGGGTTATGCTTCTTAGAAAAAACTACCAACTCAGTTTTCTCCGTAGAGAATTCGATACCTAGCTCTAGAGCCCAAGTAGACAAATTGTCTAAGGTATCCTGCAAGGGTCCTTGCAGATCGACCCCATTGGGTCCCGTGACGAACACTACGCCGTCATCTGCAAGTTGTCTCAACGTACAGTTGTCACCTAGACAACCGTCAATGTCTTTGACATAAAAATTATACAAAAGAGGGCTTAAACATGATCCCTGGGGAGACCCATGTAGCTAAATCGAAAAGCTGTAGAGTTTCCATGAGAAAAGCTCATATGTTTCTCTGACAGCAAATTGTACAAAAATTGTTCATTAATGGTGAAAAACCACAAGCATGCAGTTTATCTGAGAGAACTTCAACAGATACTGAATCAAAAGCCCCTTGATATCCAAGAATACAGAAGCCATTTGCTCTTTTTTAGCAAAAGCTAACTGAATATCTGTGGAAAGCAACGCGAGGCAGTCGTTCGTTCCCCTACCTCTGCGGAAACCATATTGCGTATCTGAAAGCAGGTTATTCGTCTCAATCCATTTGTCCAGACGGAAAAGGATCATTTTCTCCAACAACTTTCGAATACAAGATAACATCGCGATGGGTCGATAGGAGTTGTGGTCGGACACGGGTTTACCAGGTTTTTGAATGGCAATAACTCTCACCCGTCTCCAATCATCCGGTACAATGTTGAGTTCCAGACACTGATTAAACAAGTTCAACATGCGCCTCTTAGCGACGTCTGGGAGGTTCTTGAGCAAGTTGAACTTGATCCTGTCAGCTCCTGGAGCCGTATTGCCACACGAAAGGAGTGCGAGAGAGAGTTCTACCATTGAAAAGGGTTGGCTAATCTCATCTATCGAATTCGTTGTTTCGCGAGGAAACATTTGTGCTGGCACAGAATCTGGACAAACTTTTCGCGCGAACTTGAGGATCCATTGGTCCGAATACTCCTCGTTCTCGTTGTTCGTAATTCTGTTACGCAATCTTCGCGCCGTATTCCAAAGGGTACTCATCGACGTTTCGCGCGATAACCCGTCCACGAATTGTCGCCAGTAACCGCGTTTCTTGGCCTTGATGAGGCTCTTAAATTCTCGTTCGAGAGCCGTGTACCTTCAAAGTGCTCAGGTGTTCCACGTCTACGAAAAACTTTGAACGCATCAGACTTTTACGGTAAACCTCGGTGCATTGCTGATCCCACCATGGGGAAGGAGGTTTCCTGCGAAATGACGTCCTGGAACTGGTCGAGTTTGAGCTTGAAGCGCGCTTTCCAAAATCAGGTTGGAGAGGAGTTATATTCCTCCAGCGGTGGAAGCCCTTCTACCGTTGTTACGGCTTCATCTACTGCTGTCTTGAACCTTGTCCAATCGATATTACGAGTTAGATCATACGTGACGTTGATGGATTCCGGTGGAGTGAGCCCGGTGGCAACCGAAATTTTTATAGGCAAATGATCACTACCGTGGGGATCCTGGATCACATTCCACGTGCAGTCCAACGATAATGAATTCGAGCAAAGTGTGAGGTCTAACCTACTACCAAGTGAGGATGGACCAGCCAAGCGTGTAACTTCTCCATTGCTGAGAACTGTCATATTGAAGTTGTCACAGAGGTCATATATCAAAGAAGACCGGTTGTCATCGTACAGTTCTCCCCAGCCTGTACCGTGAGAGTTAAAATCTCCCATGATCAACCGCGGAGCAGGCAGAACCGAACAAATATCTGCAAGTTGTTTTTCGATTAATTGGTGCTCTAGGAGGAATATGTACACAGAAGCAATGCAAAGGCTTTTATTTTTAATAACAGCCTGACATGCGACAACCTCAATACCTGGAATTGGAGGAAAATTCACTCTATAGAAGGAGTAGCACTTTTTGATCCCCGAAAGTACTCTCCTCCACGTGAATCCTCACGATCAAGCCGAATAATGTTGAAATCATGAATCGGAAGATCGATTTCGGGCGAAAGCCATGTTTCTAAAGAGCAAATGCATCACAACCGATATTGTGAGCTAAAATTTAAATGAATCCAGTTTGGGAACAAGACTTCCGACAATTCCACTGCAGAACAGTGATCAGATCCCGACCTTTTTGGCAAATTATCCATCGAAGGAAATGATAGCTGCAAGGATGGGGCCACTTTAATGTTCATTTCTTCAAAAAGTTTTCACAGTGGGAAGTATTGCCATAACAATGCTTTTAAGAGGGTCAGAATTTCGAGGTATTTGAAAATACTTTCCACAATATCATCAAATGAGAACAGCCAAGATGAAGGGGGCTTCTGTTCTTAAAATCAGGGCATCAGGGATTTAGATGTCCTCGGAGAGATAGGAAATCTGTGTGTGTAGTTGGCACTACGAAAACCAGGAGATCCGGATTATCCTTCTTTTCTCTGCTCTTTGAATTGGGCATGTTGATTTGAGGCTTCTGTTCAGCTGCTTTCACAGCTCGAATGCGTCTTCGCTTCCGTGGAGCACCTCCGGAAAACTAAAAGATGTCCCCTCCTCAACCAAATCTGAATCAGACTCGTCATCTGAAGAGGAGCTGAATGATGTTGTATTGGTATCGGGTGGCGAAGCTTTCTTAAGCATTTCTGCAAAAGATTGCCTTGAACGCTGTTTCAGAGAACGTTCCAATTTTCCGCCGCGTTGTTTTATACACCGGGCACAACGAGAGGCATGAGGAGGAGTTCCCATGCAGAAAACGCATTTTAGTGTATTATCTGCACTAGGGACCAGCCTCATGTTTCTCCCCGCAAGTTGAGCAGCGTGTCTTATTGCCGCAATGGGAGGCCGTATGCCCCATCTGCTGACAGTTTTGGCAAATCATTACCCGGGGTACAAACAACCGCACAGTAGCCGAGTTTATCCAGTTCCAAGAACTGAGGAAGGGCAGAGCCAGAAAAGGTTACCCGAAACGAGTCTGTGGGCAACTTTTTCTATCCTCGCAGAGCGATATTTCACTAATTTTGTCACTTCCAGTATCTGAACTGGGGAAGCAGAGGTACTTGAATCAGCCAACCGCCCGCTTCTTCAAAATTCAGGGGCACAGATCTCGCCTCTGTGACCATACTACACCTACATCACGAGCTGGAATATAAACTCGATATTCCAGGTGTAAATGCTGGGAAGCAGCAATCACATTAGCCTGCTTCAGGTTAGAGACGACAACACGGAGTTTATTAAATTTAACTTTCGTGATCTCTGTCACGGCTGAGAATCGCTTCGTCAGATCAGTAGTGATTTGGTAAACGTTCAAAGGTTTCATT
>JASCZW010010248.1:0-37675 GCA_034211315.2 Aedes japonicus
AAATGTTCTTGGATAAGTTAGTTCATCTTGCTTTCCTATCACACCTGTCTGCTTTTCCTCCCTAAAAATTAATGATTGAGCGGCACCAATGTTTCTTTATCTGCAGAATCGGTATGGTCAAACGACACCAATGGTGATGCAGCTGCTAGATATCAATCCTAAACGTTGCTGTCAGCGTGGCACTACTTTCGTTGAAATGAAAGTTATAACGATCAACTGAAGTTATCAATAAATTTTCCGTTAAAAACAAAAATCGTTTAACTTTTTCATCACATACCAAATTGGTGATCCATTGCAGAAGATTCAAAACACTGTTTATAATTTCGAACGCAGCCGTGATTCAGTGCAATTAAACAATCAGATTGATC
The DNA here is from genome assembly GCA_034211315.2 of Aedes japonicus. NCBI lineage: Eukaryota > Metazoa > Arthropoda > Insecta > Diptera > Culicidae > Aedes > Aedes japonicus. The sequence goes on from JASCZW010010248.1 coordinate 369, forward strand.
CGAAAACAGATGATACTCAACATTTTGTTTTGAGTTGTGAAAAAAACACCAAACCACTCAAACGGTGGTTAGTAGACATAGTAATGACGAGAGCTTTAAAATAAAACTCATTTTTCTTCGTTATTATCAGCGCTTTTTTCTCAACAACAACTTATTTCTGAGTCCTAAATTGGCATTATTATCAATATCGATCCTCTTCCGACGAACCGTAGATCATATGTTTTCTGAAAGTTGTTTACAGTTACATTAAAGTGAATCCTAGAGTTTGAGCTGTTTTTGATGTTGTTTAGTCGTGTTATTAGTACGAGACTACGGAGAATCTGCACATTGTAGACGAAATAATATCCAGAAACGCAAAAGTAGTTAGATGATGGAAAATACTAATTTTTTCTTCTCATTTCTAGTTACATTAAAATGGTATTCAAAAAGAACAACCAAATATGAAAAAGATTCGGGTTGGCTATTTGATGGCTAAGGCTGATCAGAATTTGCTGCAATTTAAAAAATCACGAAAAAAGCGAAAAGTTGTTTTGATGACGTTCTGCGAAAATTATTTATAGTTCTAAGATAGCACCCACCCATTACACGGTTTAATGATAATTTATTATGTCTGGCATAGTTGCTCTTTTTTTTATCACAAAAACAGAACGAACTCAATTATTGACAAATCAATGCGGGTGGAGTCAAAAAATGCGGGCTGCTTCACTGTTTTTTGTTTGATAAAAAAAAAACGTTTAATTTTGTATTATGATTGCATTAGATAACACAATGAAGATGGACAGATCGTTAAAAATAATTAATGTAAGTTCAGGTGAGAAAACGCTGGTGTGATTTCCAACACGATCCAGTTTTCACTGCCACATAATTACCTACTTTTTCTGTCCATTGCTTTTATTTTTTCCTCTTTTGCTCAAACAAAGGCAAAATATTTGAAATTCTTGGGTCTTACTTCACTTGTGCAGTTATATTGGACTGGATGGAAGACAGGTTGAACATAACAATAAAAAAACAAGTAATATGCCCCAAGGGTCCAAAGATGGGAGCAGTTCGGGCTGAACACTTAACACAACCAACCTCGTTAGTTTTCCTCTTACTTCTTTTTTCGGTGTGCCTTCCAGCTAGAACTAAACATAAACCATGAGTGCAAACTGCTGAAAGAACACACTGCTTTTGAACTCATGAAGAACCTTCAGGAGTCTCCAATCATGACAAAGGCTATTATTATGTTGTTATTGGTGATTCCTTTTCTTCTGCATTTTTTTCGATTCTTCCCGAGTTATGTTTTCCTGGAAACCTGCGCGCATGTTTTATTCACTAACATTAACCGTGTTCATACCGTCTACCTGTTGCCTCGATGGCTGATTCAGGCGAAGGTGGACAAACAAACAAAACAAAACAACGATTCTACCTCTCAGTGCGTGCTCACTCTCTTGCCGTTGACTGGTTTAAAGACCTGACATTTCTGGAATATTATAAGCGCAGAAGGTCGTCTATCTGTATGAGTTGGAAGTTGGAAGGTATGCCCGCACTTGACCATCTTCACATCTCATATTCACCGCAATGCGCCGACAACCTGTTTCGATATTCCAGATCAATAACAACAGATTATAAGGACTCTCTCTCTCAGGCATCAACAGTTCCCTTGCTTTGTCGCCGCGGATGCGTTCAGAATTGACGTCGGTCGCTCGAGGTACCACGAAGACGGAGGTGCCCAACTTTGCCGAAAGCGTTCAACCAGTCTTTTGGTTGGATTCACAGGTCACTGGGTAAACTTTGTTTTGATAGATAGAACCGGAGCAACTGTGAATATTTATGGCTATTTTTGGGAATATTTTTAGTCAATTTTGCATATCGGAAAGCATTCGAGTTCAGAAAAAATATTTTGTTGAGACTATTTTTTTGGCTCATGAATGAAAAAATAATATTATTAAAACTCTTGGTCATATTATATACTGAGTATAATCTGGTATGTCATGATTCACATATCTATTCGAAAGTAACCTCTTTCTTGAAATGTTTGCTGAGTTAAACGTTTTTACCATTGAATTCAAAGTTAAACTCTGAAAAATATTTTTTACAAGCTTTGATATCAAATGTACCTTCCTTATTGCATTGAAGTGTAATTCACACAATGAGCCCATATGAATAAAAACGAGTAATTACTCAGCAAATGATTTAGGTAAACTAAACTGTTTGACATTTGCTCAAATTCGTATGAATAAGTTATTTTACTCGGAGTAAATTCAAATTTCAGACTATATGTTGCTCAAATTAAAATAAAGTTTCTCTTTATTCTTAGGTACATGAAAAAAAAATACCGAGATAACAAACATATTCCAGGCCGTCAAACATAAATCTATTTTATTCTGGCGCAAAACATAAGCTTGCTTTATTTCAAACATATTTATGTTTAAAACCAAGTATCATCGATGTTTCAAATAAAAATCATGTTATATATTTTAAACATATTAAACTGATAAAATAAAAAAACTACAAATGTTTGAACCAGAATTGTTTTAGAAAATGTTTGGATTATTTTGGTTGCGTTCCAAATTTTTATTTTATTCCATGTCTGAATTGGTTCTGGTTGTGGCAAGAATGCAACAGGTTCCGGAACGAGCAAATAATCTGCAGAATTATTATTTTGATTTAGCTCATGTTACTGTAACAGCGAATGCCCGAATAAACAAGTATTTTTAAACGTATTGTACCATTTGTCGTTTCCATAGTATTTAAGTTATCTTCGCAATTATAAACGAAGATAAAGTGTCATATCGATGATATATATGTTATGTGCGTCAAGATCTTTTATTTTCTTGATTGTTAAGTATCGTTTGTAAAAAATGACTTTTATGAACAAAATTTCCGGTGCGTATACAGTAAATAATTTTGAATAATACTTTTTCTACGGTTTTACTTTTAGGTGATATCGTTCAATTATGGTTATATCATAAAAATATTGTTTTCATTTTTTTTTTTTGATTTGAGGTTTCATCAATCGACAATCAAAGGTATATTATTAAAGTCAACAATACTGTTATTCTGGGATTAAAATTCAGTTGAAAGTAAAATCTCGCAATTAAATTTTTAACATACCCTTCAAAACAGAACTGATAAACTTCTCCCTTCTGCATTTTTGAAAACTATGACATAAGAAGTTACATTATTGTTACAGCAGCTTCCAGTTTTTTTTGTTTATCGTGACCATAATTCATATCTTTTTTTTCGTTTATATCATACAATTGTGAACGAGGATTATACTACTGCAGCACTGTTATTTTCTTGTTTTATGGAAATCATTGTCTATTATTGGAATGCGCTGTTGGATTGTTTTGAGGTTTGAATGGTTGTACATTACAGCATTATACACGGATCATACGTATAATGAACAGTTACAACTATGAATGGAAAATGTATAATAATAATCCCAGCCATGACTAATGGTAATTTTCCATTCGGGTGCCTTCTTGCCTCACATTCTGGAGAGGTAGAGTACTCGTTAAAATTCCAGATGAATGTATTATTTGGAGTATTAACGTGTGGATTTGGTTAAAAAATATTTTTGTTCGAAACATCCTTTCTATTTCCTTTAAATAATTTTTATGTTTCAAGTTGAACATCAACAGTTTTAATTTAAATGGATAGGAATTTTTATCCGTCCAAGAAAAAAAAAGGATTGTTGGTGACAGAAAAAAATATATGAAATATAATGGGAAGATGTCTGGAAGGTTTAGCTAAACGAGGGTAATAGGAGGATCAACAGAATCACAGTAAGTCATTTTATTTCACCACGGAGGATAGTTGATATTTGTAGGGATGGTGAAATGATGGGAATGCAGCTTGGGCCTTGTCTGTAAAAAAACTGCACAGTGAAGTGCGAAGTTTGTGTATATTCTGGCTTCTTTTGGAAGATATTACAGGAAAAAATCTCCGGCTTTTTGTGATAAGCAAACAAGCTCTTGCATATCCGTTCAGCAAGTGATGATGAAGTGCAACAACAAGACGCGAAGGCTAAGAGTCGAACCGGAAGTAGTTGGAGTGGAAAAAAGTCTGCTTCTGAACGAATTGGAAAAAGTTTTCCAGTTGATGGAAAGCTATGACCTTAGTAAGCTCTATGAACTTTTAAAATTAAGCTTTTCTGTTGATGTAAATTTAAACCATGTTGTGAATTGTTGTTTATTATAAATCGACATGCATATAATCGTTGTTTCACAAAATATTTGTTTGACATGAAAATCGAATCTGCAAAATACTTCATCCTTTGTGGCGTTGATGACACACTTCTTCGATGTTCAAATTATCTTTGATATGTTTGAGCAACAAAGTTCCTGACCCTGGCTGCAAAAACATGAACACGATTCTTGTTGGTTCGATTTCCAGCTGAGTAATAACAACAGGTGACTCAAAGATTTTGGCAAACATTACTCAGATTATACTTTTTGTTCATATGGTTTCTGGATACTCAATGGAAAACAATTCTCCGCGTTTGTCGCTGTATCGATGTGGTAAATTCACTCAATGGTTTCTGACGTGCGCATTTGAAGCAAAGTAACTTTTACTCACTTATTCATATGACCTAATGACATGTAAATGTCTCGCGCAAGTTATTTTGAAAAAAGTTTGTGAAGTCGATTTTTGTCTTGATTTTTGATGGTTACATCTTTTGGTTCTTTGGTGGTAATCTAAATAACCTAAACATGATATACCAAAACGAATAATTAGCGTATTTAATTCTTGCCAGAACTTTCTTTTGTGGCGGTATCAATTGTCACTGTTCTGATGCGCCATTTTGTGATATTCGTCGAGGCGATAAGAAATGAAAGGTAACAACCAACTCTTGTAAAGGTGAAAATGGGACAGGGACGAAAACATAAAAACATCGGTGAGATCGTTTTCAATTTTGTTTTCATATATTTAGTGACTCAACTGCATACGTTGAAAATAAAGTTTTTTCTTGATACGATGTGAATGCCTTTCTAAAGTGTATGGAATATAGCTATCCACATACATTGCGTTGTGACGCATGTATTTCGTGCTGGCTTTACAGTCTGAACACATGCTGTGTTTACTTATCCGGCTTTCTTTTGTTTACTTGTTTGTGCGGTTTCAGGTTCTGCGTTTTCCAAAATGTCGCGTATTGAAAAAGTGAGAAATTAAGGTTCTGGTCACATGGCTATGTGAGAAGGGCATTGCTAATGCGAAAATTGGCGAAGCGGTTTTGGAATTCATCATGCGAGTGTTAAAACCATCATTAATAAGTTTGAGAACACTATTCTTTGGATGAGCTACCAGGAAGAGGCAGAAAACCCGGTTCTTCCAACCCGAGCAACTGGAGCAGAAAGTGGTATCTCTAATCATGAAGAACAAATCAATGTCAATACGTGATTTGCCAGCCAGAGAACGAGTGTCGGAATGATCCAGCGTGTCAAGAGGCGAAACCACCTGAAGACCTACAAGAAGCAGAAAATCTTGAAACAAAGTGCAGAACGAGAAGAAGCGAGCAGCTAACAAGGGCCCCGGAAGTTGTATTCGCGCGTCTTTGCGGCGATCCGAGATGCATGCGGTGCAGATGGACGTTGAGGACCCTATGTAGAGAGGACTCGAGCCGCCCCAGGTCCACTGTACTTTGCTGCGATCAGTTTGGGGAGGATGTGATGCGACGCAGGCCTAGGTCGGATTCAGGTCGGTGAAGTTGGGTCGAAAGGTACGCACTGGTACTGGCAAGCAATATGTTCCTGTGGTTCGAAGTCAACCATGTTTTTACACTGCCGGAACTGTAGATGCGGAAATCTGTCTCGATCTGAGTGTCTCCAGAAGAGATTGTTGCCTTTATATAGAAGCATAGTACCTCGCCTGTTTTGGCCGGATTGAGCGTCGGCCCACTATGCCAAAACCACTCTCAATTGAGCTTGCGGAAGAAGGGTGATGATTTCAAGTTTGAGAAAAATGTCAGATCCACCAAATTGCCCTCGGCGCTCGACCCATCGAACGTTACTGAGGCAGTCCGTGAAGATCATCGAGAAGACTGATAGAGCTGGCTGGGAACATACAGGGGTTCAAAAAATTTGAGCTCAAGCGTCCCAAAATGCGATGCAACGCTTGTCCAGAACTTGATGAAACGTTCGATCCAAAGATTCAAAATTCGTGAAGAATAACCGCTTCATCCGGTCGTTCATTGTGTTCAGGTTTGGCTCGTACAACACAAGCGAGATCAATTTTTCGCTAAAATGCCGCGGAAAATATCGGTTTTCCAACACATAATTTGAAAAGAAAGTTTGTAGATAAGCTTGTTTTCACGTGCATATTAATATCGGTGTTGATCACGTGGTGTTGTTCGCATGGACTTCTTGCCATGCAATAATGTAGAGAATGTACGTGCATGGTGGTAACTAACGGGTGACTGTTGGACTTGACTAGAGCTATCGCCTGTGTTCGGGCCTGAAAATGTCTGCCATGTAATATTCGAAATAAGATGAACAAGGTACCGCAGACCTCTTTTATAAAACACTGCCGACTACCTCGGTGTTCATAGTGTCACCAGCATGAAGTTTGACTTTCACACAACTATCATTTCAAATCTATATGTAAAAATAGAATTTCATATCTTATCGTTTGGTGTGCCTTATAGACTCGGAAACTACATCAAAATTTGTGTTGCAGGACTGGAAAGGTTTTATAATGGGTTAAACCCCTCTTACTCTCTAGAGCAGGGGTTCCCATACAAATGAAAATGCCACATGATTTATGGCACAATAGTGATAAACCAAGGCGGGCCAAATTTGGCATGTGGAGATGGTTGGAGGCAAGAAATGTTTCTATAGGTTCGAGGTGGGAGGAAGGAGGGGGGGCTCTCCTTTCAGGTAGGCATTAAAATTTCATGCGAAACTCAGAGACCCTCCCCCTCTCTGGAGAGAGTAAAACAAGGTAGCGTCCGCCGGTTCAATCTTCTTTGCCCGTGTCAGCTGCTCAATTTTCAATACTTCTGTTCTCCCAGCTGTATACCGTACACTGAAGGAACTTTCAATCACTTTCATGTGTAATATCTTTCATTCTAGCAAACAATACTGTCCACTCTTGGTGCCTCATGGTGATGAACGAACATCTCCTTCTTCAACATAATATGTATTTCTCGGGTAGAAAGCATGCTGATAGGATTTTGAACCTTTTATATTACATGCATTACCAAAACCTTTTATTCATTTGACTACAGGTGGGTTAGAAAATGTTTTGCTTTTAGGCGCATCTGATACGTTTGAACACTTTTGCACTCCGGGTTCTACATCTACATCAACCGAGTGGAACTTGCATGAGTTCAAAAGAACTTCGCGGTAACGTTTTGCGTCAGCAGGTGGTGGAATTACTTGCTTGGTAAGGGGCTATTCATAAACCACGTAGACTTTTCTGGGGGAGGGGGTTTGGCAACGTACAAAGGTTTGAAAGAAGTGTATGGAGGAAGAGTCTGCGAAGGGGAGGGGTTGATATGTTCATAAATAAGTCTACGTGGTTTATGAGGCAGGCCCTAATAGAACCTCGCTTTAGGCCTAACGATTAAGAACAATTCCTTTCTTTTTGCCTACTCCCCTCTGACTCAACTACAATCTGGCGCGGACGGTTCCCGGCGGGTGGGTCCTCGCCTTGGCTCCCGGTCGGCGTGAGAGGCGCAGCTACAAAGCAACACCATGCTGGAGGTGGCTGGGTTTGGTTCCCGGTCTGGATTCTGAGGCATTTTTCGTTGAGGAAAATTTCTCGACTCCTGGAGCATAGCGGTATAATTGTACTTGCCACACAATCCACTGGCATCGAAAGCTCTCCGTTAATAACTGTCGGAAGTGCATCTGGGCCTCTAAGTTGAAGAGCAAAGCAATGAGCTAATTGTGAAAGCAATAAGCTTGAAATGCCAAAGAAGAAGAGTACCCGACGGTGAGGCTACCCTACCGGCTTAAGAAGAGTGGAATTTCTTCTGAAATCGAACCATAATAGGCCATTCAGCTTCCTTATCTGCGCTGCAAGGAACTCCCGAGCGACTGATGAGCCGAAATGATTCACGTTGCCGACTCAGTTGATTGCGTTTCATTCTGTGGATGATAACATTATCTAGGCTGGTGTCTGGCCCCGCTTATGATTATCATCGCGCTTTGCATTGAGCTGAACCGGGCGCGGTCAAAAACCCCGATGCTCCAGGTGCCCGTTCAGCGTTTGCGCATTCCGGATGAGAGAGGGCACCACGTGTCACCAAATCTGTTGCGTCAGCATACTGCCAGCCGTATCGCGATGACCTGACCGAAGGACTTGAAGTCAACTGAAAGTTAACTTCGCCTTGCATTTTCTGTTCGACCAGGACAACAACGGCTGGAACGGCCTGTTCATAAACCACGTAGACTCATTTTTTGGAATAACTCAGTAGCCCAGGCCCCTCCCCATCGTGGACTTTTCTCCATACATTTTTTTAGGAAGTTTGTTTGGAGCGTAGACTTGTTCCAGACTCCCCCCTCCCCCAGAAAAGTCTACATGGTTTTGTGAATAACCCCTAGGTGCTCACGACTCGCACGCATAACGCACGAAACGCTACGTCTGGGTTAAGCTTCGCTCGGGTTCTGCTCGGTTTCCAACACACCGAAGCCAGGATGGAGTGTTATACCTCACGGTATTGACGTGAAAGAGGTGTTTAGAAGACACCAGAGGAGGCTTTGGCGAGTCCCGCTGGTCACTGCTGTATTCGGCGTAAAGTTTTGCTACCGCGTTGATATCTTTCGCCGCCTTCTCACCGGACATAGTCGACGTGGCTGTTGAGACTCGGCTGGTCATCGATCGTCACTTTCGAAGGTGCTCCAGCACGCTTCATGGCGTTTCCTGCAATGAGGATTTCTTCCCACTGCACGCGCTTTACGGTAGGTGACCAATAGCAGTTCCGTTTTCCAGGTGGGCTGTTTTGCTGCTTCAATCGTGTCCTGGGTAGCGGCTGCGTTCGCCAACATTTCTACCTCTTCCAGCATTTCGCTGCTGTGAAACCTGTCAGGGGCGACGTCATCCGCAACGCCAACGATCGGCAGCTTCATCGTCCAAGAAAGCCGTTGTGCATACCGTTCCAGAGCGTCGAGCCGAGGATGGAACCACTGCTGAAGACTCGCCATATGGCAATCCTGAGCGAACCTGCTGCCCCAGCCACTCCACAGATATTTGATCAGGAACCCTACATTCTGTGCAGCGCGCTTCGGCAATGTAGCTTCTCTGGTGGTGCCCTATTGATGGCAAGCTTGGTGTCTATCGTTATCGCAGCTCAGTAATTTCCTCCTCTCTCTGCTTCTATTTGTGCGTTCGGTTCTGTGCACGTCTCGCCGGCACCTGATGCTGAAATGCCATTCACCGTTGACTTTCAGGCATTACCTTCCTAGGCCGAACTGGTTTGATGACAATCCATGTTCACTATCACGCACGCCCGGTCAACCTGTGCGAGGCTTACCGAGTAGCATCACACACAGCTCATGGCCTGCGCGATACTACTGGATTCCTCGGCGGCTTTCATGGCTTCGATAGCAGCAGTAGTTCTTTGGATCTTTCACCTATAGGAAGCACCCCCTCCTCAAGACATCTCTGCAACGTTCCAGAGCATGTCGAGGAAACGCTCGTATGGCTCAGCTTTCCATGATCACGTTCCGAATTCCATTCGATTTCAATCCTTTCCAGGAGTGGCCACGTCGTTGGATCGATGAACTTAAGCTTGCATTGTTGGACCTTTGATCGTTTGCCATGACGTACCTGGTAGCGCTGCCCCGGGGATTGGCATCAGCGTGTTGGCATCGCTCCTTGAAAAATTAGATGTGCTGCGCGCGTATTTCGTGTTTAATGCAGCCCTGGTCGCCGTTTCGCTCTACCTCTATCTATCTGCTTCTGATACTTGCCCTCTATCTAGAAAGACAACTAGCACGAAGCTTGCATGGTACCTCTTCCAACAGTATGCTTCCTCGGCATTGCCTTCCGCAGCACATCCAGCAACATTTTTTTGCGGGATGGAAAATCTGAAGAACTCAGGGTGGAGTTGAGGCGCAAGCTCTTCGACCAACTAAAAGCCCTCCCGTGCCTCCCAGTATTACCTTTCGGTTGCTCTTCACGAGAGTGGGCTGGTAACTTTACGCACCCACTATGTCTAACTACATGGAGTCTTTAGTAGTTAGCTTCGCCGACAAACGCTGATTCGATTGAGATACTCCTGGGTCAAGCGGGGTTCGGATACGTCTGGTGGTTCGGGTCCAGATCGTCCCCGGTCTCCTACCGACATACGGTCCTCCTCCGATCCCGAAAGCCAGGGCCGGGCCGAGTTGGTGCGTCTGGTGCGGCATTACGCTGGGTTCGTCCCTGTTCCCCATGTCACGACCGTTTATGACTTCCTGCCGGATTCCACGCCTATGTGCCTCCGTTGTAGTTCGTTTGGCCGTTAATGGAAGCTTAACGTTTCCAGGGTGCACCACGGGGAGGCGACCTACTTCCCACCCATCAGTAGGCTGTACCCGCTTGTGTTGGTACCTGCTTTCCCACTCCTCTGCCCAAGCATTGAAGTCTTCTCCAATGATAACAGGTCTTCGTCCAGTCAGTTCTTCAGGTGAAACCGCTCGTTCATGTTGGTGATGCTTTTCGGAGCACCTGCATATGAAGATTCCGTTGATTTCAACAATAATAAAACCCTCATGCTGGAAACCACGTCTTGGATAGGATAGGACCCACAACTCTTGCCGTCGTGCCTGCTCCATCCACCTATTGAGGAGGAACTCAATACGCCTCCACAATGATGGCAATACGCGGAGTGGTCCAGGAATGGCGGATCGCAACTGGAAGATACATTTTCATCCTAAGTTTGAAGTTTTGAGCTTCTTCTTCCTTCTTCAATTCAGATTTTGAACCACCCGTGCAATCGCACTGTATTTTCCGTTATCGGATATCACTACAGTGACTGTACAGCGTCGCATTGGAGCAATCACCTCCGTTACTTCACGCAGTTTCTAGCAATATGACCCTGAAAAGATTTGATCTTTCAGGACCTTTACTTCCTCACTAATGTCCGAAGCTCCTATTGTTGAAGAACCTCTTTCAGTGATCAAACCGACGCGATCAAACTGTCGTTTTTCCTGTGCCGAACAGTTTAAAATTTATCTGCTGTTATTCACCCTTCAAAGTGGTGAAAATGTTTGTCAAAAAGAGATGAAGTTTGCTACTCTGCCAAAGTGCCGAAGTAGGTTGAAATGGTAGGATGTCGTGCAGAGCACATTTGTGCTAGCAACAAAAAGTCTCTAAAGGATGGTCCTGAACAGCAGAAGTCGGTAAGTAGAAGTCACGCGGTTTGCACGTAAAGCCTGTCCACGATAAATTTCGGACACCATTTTTCGGTGTAGATTTTGAATAACATGTGAACGACTGACAGAGCGAATGGCATTCGCATATGACAGTTAATTGCTTTTATATTGCAACACGTTGCAATTGATTGTATTTCACGGTTCGCTGGAACGTTGAACTTATATGACAGCTGAAACTCTCTACTTTATTTCGTTGTTCAACATGTTTACACTCTTGTTACATCCCAGCCAATATTTTCACAAACAAATCTGCGATCTGCGCAACTTCATGAAACTGAAAAAAAATATCAAGCAGAATATGTAATCGGTTTATAGCCTATGAAGCTTTTATCAAAAATTATACAACTTATTACGTAACTGTTCTTTTGAAACGCATATTCAGCATATTTATTTGTTCATCGTAATTTCTATTTTTTAGAACTGCGGCAAACAGCTTTTTATTGGTAGTCTTAACACTTGAAAAACGCTTAAACATAGTCACTATGCAGCAATCGAAAAAATATGTATGTCAAACACTGTTTACAATACTCGTGGACGGTATTACGGCAATGGTGATTGTTTTATCGTTGTAATGCGTAATTAACATTTAACTATATGAACTTTGTATTATAATGTTTATATATAGTATATATTTATATATCACTTACCGTGTACTTGCAGATTTGAACTCTGCACCTTCACCTTAAGAACGGTGACTGTATCCTCAGATCCATATCAGCTGTGAGGAATTCCAGTGCCCGTATTCAAAGTATTCAAAACATATTTTAGTTCTAATAATGTTGAACAACAGTAATTTGCTGAAGCTCTTTACGAACAGGTTTGTACTGTTTTGAAAATCAGTGTTGCCGAGATTTTTATAATCTAAATATGATCACCATCAATTTACGTTGTTAGCTGTGCGCGCTTGGATTCATTTGTTATAATTATTTTTAAACCACATTAATAATTGATATTTTATTGATACATTTATAACTGTTGTTATGGATTGCTATATTAATCATTGCTATATTAATGAATTCCACGGTGATTCAAAAAAATCCACTAAGACCGAGAATTGAACACCTGATCTTCTGTTCAGTGGAATTCAAATTGTTTATTTGAAAGCAATTTTCGACAGCACTGTCAATTGCGCAGATCTCCGAATATAAATTCCTCTAAATAAGCTTCATGCTATCTCAGATTTCGTTTTAATGTAAGTTACCAGCTTTTCTTAATTTTTTAAACATCCTTCGAAATATATTGAAATCGGAAATGCTCTGCTCGATAAAATGGACGGTATTCCTTTATTTAGTTTTGACAGCTAAGACTCAACTCAAGAGCTCAAGGTCAAGAACTCCATATAAATAACTGCATATATGCTCCATACTCTGTGCCGCAACTACACTCGAAATTATCCCTGCGATCAGAACTATTAACCACAAAGCCATAAGAGATCGTATTAAAAGATTATTGTTGCATTGGTCGATAAAAGCATGCCTCTTCTACGCTTTCAATTGACATCACTTATCAAGCGTGTATAGTCTCGTGAGATTGTGGCTCGGCTCTGGATGCCGAGGTTCATGGTTAGCATCCCGATGGCAACTTTTTTTCATGTGAGGAAAATATTCATATGATCGTCATGCATGATTTCTTTCCATAAGCGAATCGTATCAGTTAGCAATAATGTCTTCTGGCAAATTCTCCATACTATATTCGAATGAAATCTTTTCGATATGTTCGCTCAATTTATACAACATTTTATACAGCTGTAATCACTAAGCTGTATGGCAGCTAAGGTATTTCTAATATAAAGGCTTTGAAAAGCTATAATAAAGCCAACAAATAAAACTGTGTAAGAGAAACACAGAATGATAATTCAAAAGCTAACCGACTAATTTCTTAGCTACATAAACAAGCTGTGTAAATGAAGTAAACATTGTTCGCATAAGAGCTTTCTTTTCAAGTATGCAACCTAAAGCTAAATGTTGTGTTAAAAGCTGTGTTACATTAAGCATAAGTACTGCATCGATTTTTAATTCTGCTTGTAGCTTATTCAGCTTCACTTGCTTTTATAAAACAGTTTATATGTTCTAACTTCAGCTTAGGCAACTAAAAATGTTAGTTGGGATTCAGCGTCGAATCAGGTGGAAGTGCGTAAACGCATTTTTTTGTAAACATTTTCTTGTATCTCAATGGACGACAAAACATACGTATTCAAAGACTTTAAACAGCTTCCGGGTATGAGCTTTTTACCGCACTGCAAAGAAACACGGTTGCACATTTCCGGACAAAGAAGGTATCAAATACCCGAAGAAGTATTTGATTTAGCAGGCCATTTGTAGTTGTGATAGGAAATCTAAAAGTTTCGTCTGTACCGGCACTATCAATGTAGGTGTATGAAAGAAAATGTCTGCAAAAACGGTTGCTACCGTTTACCAGAAGTCGCGACTCTCAGCTCCTGGTTTGGCCTGATTTCGCCTCTTGTCAAATACGATGCCAAAAACAGCTAATTCACCAATCTGTCCAGAACTTTGCCCAAGAAAGAAATATTGGGCGCTAGTTAGCGGAAACTCTTCGGAAACTAAAAGCAGCAAATGGCACCGATGATTTCGGAGAACTGGAGAATCGTCACGGTGGGTATCTGAAGATACTTGCGTACCTGATGGCAATCGACCACAGAGGTAGCGGAGAATTTTACAGCAAGAAGGATTAACATCTTGAATCAACTGTTTCCAATGAAGATAAAACTCTGTTATTGTGAAATAAACAGTCGGTTTTGTTAAACTTTTCAAATTAGTCCGTGCAAAGATTGATCGAAAACCGGTACGTTTCATCAGGAAACATGCCAAGGAAGTTAACATTTCTGAAACATCCATGCCAAAAATCGTCAAAGAAGACTTGCATGCATCTTTCAGCGCTAGAGTGAAACTTGAAGATATTCTGGAAAAAGTGAAATTTAAGTACTATAACAAACATCTGGCTGGGACCATGATGTTTGGCTTGGTGGCATCCAACGGTTTCAAAATGTTGCCTACTTTAATTGATGCTGGTGTTAAAATCAATACCGAAGTGTATATCGGTATTTTGAAGAACCAAGTGCTTCCCTGGGTGAAGGCCAACTTCTCTGACGATCAATACGTTGTCCTATAGCAGGGTGGAGTGCCGTGTCACACGTCAAATCGGATCGAACGATGGCTGATGGAAAACATGAAGTTTTGGCTGAATGATTTTTGGCCCATTCGCAGTCTGAACCTTTACCTTTTGAAGCACAAGCTTGCTAATATAACACCCTGGTGTAAAGATCCGGAAGCCTATCATAACGCGCATATAACAGTTATTCCTACCAACTGCGCCTACCGTTATTTCAAGAGGTTAAGGGCGACTCACGCAAGCAATCGGTCCACGGGATACCACTGTTCTCGGGAACCGGATACGACAACTGGCACTATCTGGTGGAGATGTACGTAAAGTCTATGTGTATCTGCTGGAAGCTGTCAAGCAATAACCCCATTGAGAAGGCATCTGAAAACCTTTGAAGATTTGGTACGCCAACTGAAACTCGCCGGAGCGAAGGTAGAAGTTTTCGATATCGTGTCCCAGCTTTCAGGGATTCAAGGACTCTTCCCGAGTCATTTGATCCCCTCGTCACCGTGCTGGATAATCTCGGCGAAGATAATCTGAAGCTAGATATTGTTCGAGAGCGTCTTCTTGCCAAGGAGCTAAAGAAAACTGATCAGGTGATAGATTTTTGCCTAGAAAAAAACTGTAGTTTTTCATGGATCAAAACACAAGCTGGCGTCTGGTAACCGTTGCCAGAAGAAAGAGCTTAAGGCCAAGGATTGTCGCGTGAAGTTGAAGCCCGATGGACGAGCTGAAGCCAACGCTGCATGTGGAGGAAATGACTGGAAGGTGCATTTTCAAGAAGCAAGATATGGGTGTGGTGTCCTTCAAGATGAATTTTGGTACCACGGAACACCTTGTGAATGTTAAGCACTGTTTCGCTGACCTCAAGAAGCTGAATTAGCCGATAATCATGAACGTGGCGTAAAGCGATCAGTCGCTGATTTCCTGCCACAACTGCGTTTTATTCAGCAGTCAGTTTTACATGTTTGTTCGCATGTCAGTGAGTTGCGTTTGCTTTTCATCGAAATTGACAATTGGAGAAGGCATTGCCGTTTGAAACTGCTTATTGGAAAATACTGTCTGTTACTTAAAAACGTTGGATGGATTCTTCCACAACGATCATAGACATCAACAAGGAAGGCGTCCAGATGGCCTTGAAGGATGCCTTCTACGTACCTGAGCTTCGAGCAAAACTTTTGACAATGCCGGTAGCGAAAGCAAACCTGGACGTTACTTGCAAGAAGTTGATCGGAAGATGTCCAATGCGTGGCGATCTTGACGAGCTCAATTTGTCCATCGAAGCTGTGGCGGCCATCTTGTGCGGATCTGTAAGTAGTAATCTCTGGCAACGTTGACTTGGCCATCTGGGAATAAATCTCCAATCACTACATAGTAGTGGTATTCCGGAAGAACCAGGTAAAATAGACTTTAGTGATGTATGTGTACTCGGTATGCAGTGCCGAGAACCATTTACGGACACAAGAGACCGTGCTGCAAGACCTCTAAAGCGAGTTCACTCCGACGGATGGCACTATCTCAACCGGCAGCTTGGGATGGGTATCGGTACTTCGTTAACTTTACTGATAATTATACGCACTTGGCAGTAGTATATCCGCTCAAGAAGAAGTCTGAAGTGTTCAAGTGATTCTAAGAGTACCAGGCGATGGCCTCTTTTGCTTTGGAGCATTCCATATCAAAGCTTATTGTAGATCAAGGACAGGAGTACTGCTACAGGGACCAGCGAGAGCTCTACGTATCCAAAGGGATTCAGATCGAACCTAGTCACAACAAAATAGGGTGTCTGAAAGGTTCAATCGGACGATTTTCGAAAAAGTTCGAGCCCTGCTGATTGAATCTCTCGCTCCGAAGTCGGTATGGAACGAAACAGTTTCAGCGGCGGTTTAACCGAATAACCAACCGCAGTCCAACCAACGCCTCATCCTATCGCAAAACTCCTGCCGAGATGTGGACTGGTCACAAACCGGATTCAGGCATGCTACGAATAGGGGAATTGTTCCTGACCAGAGATGTCAAGTTTGACGAAAGCTGCTTTTCCTTTGTAATAATGAAGGTCTACATGAAGAAGAAGAAGAAGAAATAATGGGATGTTCCTCCCGCAGAGGCAAAACATCCGCGGACCAGTGGATCAGGACGAAGTAGACGATAGGGTGACCAATGTCGAAAACTACGAGATTGCTGAGTCCGGAGCGCTGGCTTCGCAAACAGATCTGGTACAAATCTCGACATGGTAACCCGGCGGCGCAGCAAGCGGGAGTGCATGATTCCGGTAAGTTGACAAATGTCGCGCTCCTCACATACTGAATGCCCGACGAACTCCGATGTCCTGATGAGTCAAGACAAAGCCGATTGACACAGCTGTTTGAAATTCGATGTATCGGAGCCCTGAGGAGGTAAGCATGTGAAGAGGAACTTTGAAGTAGAAATGGGGTTCCAAGTCAAGTAAGACGAATCTGGAAAGCCAGTGCAACATACGACTCATTTGGTTGCCAAATGTTTCCTGCAGAAAGCCGGAGTAGATTACAGAGAAACAAGTTACCCTGTCGCGAAGTTGATGTCCATATGGACAATTCAAGCAATAGCAATCTATTTGAAGATGTTTGTGCACTAACTCTATGTCTAGACCGCTCTTCTCTACGGCGAACTAGAAGAAGACGTCTACAGGGCCATAACCGAAGGAGTAACCGCTTCGTCGAATTGCGTTTGCAAGCTGAATGGCAGATCGCTATACGGACTGAAGCAAAGCCCCCTCCCAAGCAACCAATAGTTCGCATTTTACTTAATAGACGAACTCAGAAGTTTACATTAGGTTCAAATTTAACTACGTGAAACTTGCTGATTAACATGGCAAAAAAAGTTCTACTAAAACCAAACTACCATAGAAACTTTTCTCTCCTCTAAAAACCTCCACATGCCGAATTTGGTTCCATATGCTTGATTAGTTCTCGAGTTATGCAGAAATTTCATATTCATTTATATGAGAGCCCCCCCCCTTCTAGAGAACCACCATAGAAACATTTCTTGCTTCCGGAAAGCTGTATATGTAAAATTTGATTCCATTTACTAGATCAGTTCTTGAGTTATGCAGAAACTTCTGTTTTAGGGGGGATCTCAAATTACCATGAAAACAATAAATTTCTAAAAACTCTCACATGCTAAATTTGGTATCTGTGGGGTTGTGTCACCAAGTCTTTATAGCAAACAGCTGTTTGTGATGGTGTTAGCTTTAAGCTAGAATTCATGATGTTTTATTAATCATAGTTCACAATTATATTTTAGATTTACTTACAATTTTAGTGTAGGAATAAGTATATGGGAGGAATCTTTTCTTCCATCCACGTTATCTTAGGTTGTCTGTAAGGCGTTGTTTATAAGTTAGCGTTTAATTTCACAACATTTTCTAATAAATTTACTTACGATAGCAAGTATATATTCTCACTTATTTGTAAGAAAACTAACTAGTTTTAAGGAATCTTACTGATCGAAAATATGCAAATTGTAAATGTAAATGTAAATTTCGTCTCCGCACAACAATGTGTTTTTGTAATACATTAATTCTTCAATGCTTCCGTTTGACGTTCCTTTTCATGGCATGTCATTCTTGACATGTTCGGTGTATGCGGTCTGCTGTGAACGCGTTGACCTACATCGACGGCGTCGCTGCAACGAGGGGTGTTGTCGTCACAGTATCATTTGCTTGATTAGTTCTCGAGTTATGCAGAAATATGTGTTTCATTTGTATGGGAGCCCCCCTTTTCAGAGAAGGGAGGGGTCTCAATCTACCATAAGAACCTTCCCCAAAAACCTCTGCCTACAAAATTTTACGCCGATCGGTTCAGTCGTTTTCGAGTCCATTAGGGTCAGACAGACAGACAGACAGACAGACAGACAGAAATACATTTTTATATGTATAGATATATGAATAAATTTGATAAAATCTTATATCTTCTTTTATCTTAAATAAAAGACTAAATAGAGTTGATCAATTACTTTGATTTTGTTTGCATGTGTTATTTTTTCATGTAATGCTCAAAATACAGTTTTTTAAAAGATTTGAATATTTACACTAAAATTTGTGATTCTGTCTGTCTGTCTGTCTGTCTGTCTGTCTGTCTGAATCTTATAGATAGATTCGGAGACTACTGAGTACTACTCTACCCGTAGAGTTCTGGAAAACGGTTCACTGGACGGACGAATCAAAATACGAGCTTTTTAACCTACTGTGTGTGGTGCAGATCGGGCGAGGAGCTTCAGGAGCGCCACATCCAAGGCACGGTCAAGCATGGAGGAGAAAATGTGATGGTTTGGGGGTGTTTTTCGTGGAATGGAGTAGGTATCCTCGTGAAAATCTACGGGATAATGACGGCAGATTCCTAGATCCAGGTGGGTCTTGAAGAGAAGTTCGTATTTTAGCAGGACAACGACCCAGCGCATGCTGCCTAGAAGACCAAGTCTTTCTTCCGGTCTTGTCGAATCAAACCACTGGAATGGCCCCAGCAATGCCCGGACCTCAACCCCATCGAGAATTTGAGGGCGATTCTAGCTGCCAGGGTTGACAAAACTGGTGTTACCAATAAATTCAACTATTTTGAACAGAGCCTAAAAATATCACATTCAATTCTCAAATTGCACCCTAACTAAGTCAAAGTATTAGTCATCACGCACTGTTTATAGCGAACATGAAGTAAACACAAATTTGAGTTCATGAATCTCTTATGCAAGATGAGTCAACTTGTTTTGTGTTACTTTACTTGTTCGTTCCAGAAAGCAGTGAATGTACGTAAGTGCAAACAACTCATTCAATTTCAACGTTCTACCGTGAAGACGAAAGAACAGTCATTCATTTGGAGAATCAATGAAGTGGAAAAAACCAAAACTTCTCGAATCGATCTTGCAAATGCCTTTTCTCGAACAAATGACCCACAAACTTTGTAGCGATTTCGGCCATTTGGCTTTTTGTCTTCCTTTGCCTTCAGCCATGTTCGGGAATTCTTGAAATCCTGTGGCAAAAAAAAATCACTCACGAACGCGAGTGAACCAAAATCTCTTGAGGCTTGAATAGCCGTGTGCTTTGCTGTGGTGTGAATGAGCTGTGTGGAACACAAGGACAACGGAATGACTGAGCATAGCAAAATAAGTAAACACGAATATATTAACTATAAATTAGAAGAAAAATTAGTAATCTCCATTTAATTCCAACTACCTTTGCTTATCTTCGACAGATACGCTTATTTCGTCTACAATGTGCAGACTCCTTCAGTGTCTCGTACTAATAACTCGACTAATAACGAATATATTGCGCTACTGATAGAACGAAATGAAGAAAGCGAAAATTGTACACACTGAATATTTTTTTACTCATCGTTCACTGGTGTCAATTTTTTCGAGCTCTGATTTTGAAGCCCTGAAGCACGCCTGGGAAGAGCTTGATCCACAGCACCTAAGAAACTTGGTGGAGAGCATGCCAAAGCGCCTGCAGCTGGTTCTGAAAGGGCCAAAGTATGCTTTTCTTTCGCTATTGCTACCAAACTTCACTGTGATGTCGTGGTTGGTTTTTGATGTTCTACTTTTTTCGATTCTCTGGTCTTCTGATTCATTTAGCACTAAATAATACCTACACACTTAGATCTTTTTACAGAATTCTGTAAAATTTTACCGAATTCTCAACCGCTGAACGTTCGGTAATCCGATTTAAAGGGTTTAGGTAAACTTTTACAAATTCCGGTGAAATTTTTACATATAACTGTAAAATTTCACCCAATACCGTAAAATCGGATAACCGAACGTTCAGCTTTTGAGAGTTGGTAAAATTTTACAAATTTCTGTAAAAAAAAAACTAAGCGTGTAATAAGAATGTTCTAGTGTTGCGTAAATTTTGTTTGATAGCTAAATATTGCAAACAAATAGTGTTTTTACAGCGTATCATCAAATGCGCATTTCATTTATGGTGAATATTGGTATGATAAAAGCCGAAAATTAATGCGCTTCGAAAGTTAAGCGACTGTTTAAGCCCAACCAACAAAACAAAATTTAAAAAACTATATTCGATATATCATGAATTTGCTAAAAGAATGCCGAAATCGGTCCCCGATCTACAATTCATTTGCAT
This sequence comes from Aedes japonicus, assembly GCA_034211315.2. Classification (NCBI taxonomy): domain Eukaryota; kingdom Metazoa; phylum Arthropoda; class Insecta; order Diptera; family Culicidae; genus Aedes; species Aedes japonicus. Next base: position 20,943 of record JASCZW010010248.1, read on the forward strand.
TAAATTTTAAATTTGGTGCATTTATTTTTCCACAATTCAATTATTTCTTATACTTATTATCTTATTATAAATTTGCTTCGTAAACCGCGAGATGGCTTTCAGCGGGCAAACCGACCATCTAATTGTCACTTTTCATGTCATAAGCAGGTTATTTACTGTTGTTTCGCCCTTCAAACTGACGAGAAGTAAATAGTAGGCGGTGTTTGTAATAGTACTGACTGAGCCAAGAAAAAAATCGTTTTTGTATGGGACCTACTGGTCTTAAAGTTAGTCTATGGCAATACCTTGTAATGGAAGTTGGTTTTCGACGAGAAGTTGGAGGAAACATCAGTGTTTGTAGGATACCGGGTATCCGGAGAACCCGGAGAGATTTTCCCGAGTCCTGGAGCGATTGTTGAGTTCGATGGACAGGTGCAAGCCGGTTGAGTCAAGAATGGCTACGGTGGATATTCTGAAGAAAACGAAAAAGTAGCGACGATGTTGTTGGGTTGGAGGAGTAAAGTTCGAGGTAAGATGCTATTTTCGTTCACCTGCAATGCCATATGAAGCAAGCATGGCGGGATTGGATCATTTAGAAAAGGTAGAACGCCAACCAGTCAGACCCCGCAAAAGATTTTCAAACAATTGAGTGGTGGTAATTGCTCTCGAAAACGCGGAGTGAAACAGGTAATTGTTATGCTTCTTGTCCCCTGAATTATATGAACTATATTATATGATCACATCACTTTTCAAGGAAAATCCTGATCCATCGAGCTCTACCCTACTAACATAGAACAATCTTCTTTCTGTGACCTTTATGGGGATGCAAAGGTAAACACGGTTCCTAAATAGCAAAGGTCACACTAACTTTCCTGCTTCCTTTGAGTCACTGGAACGTGTACAGTGAGAATGGCCGGTTACTCCCAGCTGCATTCAGTTGATTCATTGTGCAATTTCACTGATTCTGATCAACCACGGAGTAGCAACCATTGATACGTGCAGTCAGTCAAGCGAAGCTGTTGTTCCACCCTTCAAACTGGTGAAAATGTTCGCCAAAGAAGTAATTACGAGTTTACTGCTCACCCAAAAAGACGGCGAAGTTGGCCTAGGTGGTAGGATGTCATTTGGCCGTAGTTTATCGCATCAAAAAGTATCCAAACGTGAGCAAATCAGCCCGTGCTAAGATTGATCGTAAGCCGGTACGTTCCATCAGGAAACATGCCAAGGAAGCCAACATTTCTGAAAAATTCATGCTAAGGATCGTCAAAGAAGCCTTGCATGCATCTTGCAGAGCTAGAGTAAAACGCCACTCAATTACCGAAAAAACTTGAGGATGTTCCAAATAATAGTAAAATTTAAGTCCCATACTAAACAACGGTTTCGAAACGGTTTCAAAATGCTGCCTATTTTAATTGATGCGGGTGTTAAAATCAATACCGAAGTGTATATCGGTATTTTGAAGTACCAAGTGCTTCCCTGGGTGAAGGCCAACTTCTCTGAGGATCAATACGTTGTCCTGCAACAGGATTGAGCACCATGTCACACGTCAAATTCGATCCAACGATGACTGAAGGAAAACATGATTTTTTGACCGAAAGCTTTGGTGCTCTCTAGCAGTCCGAACCTTAACCCGTTGGATTGTTTGATATGGACGACGAGGTTGCAAAACATCTCACCATGGGGTGTGAAGATCCTGAAGCCTAACATAACGCGCATATGGCAGTAGATGTCAGGGGACTACCTTCCAGCGTCGTCTTGACGATGTCATTTATGAAAATGGAATACACGTCGAGTAAATTAGCTTGAACAGACTTTCAAAAGAAAACTCGAAAATGTTAATACTACTGTTCAATGTAGTTGAAAATACGGTATGAAGGAAATATCATAAATTTGCGCATTTTCTTCTACCGCACCCTGTACTGTTGAATTTCCACCGCATGAGAAATGAACTACGATTCTAATTTCTTCACTAGCCGAGGGAAGTACCACTTAATTTGGTTCTTGAAACCTACCAGACCTTCGCTGTCCTTTGAAATGTTTTCTCAAATGTTTTCAATGATATTTGCTATTTTGTTCTTCCGCGCTTCTTCTTCTTTTACAAATTCTTTTGAATAATTATTTCTTTTTCTAAGCCTTTGTCCTACTTCTAAATGGTTCAATTTTCTTAAAAACTTAATTAATTCCTTCTCTTTGTGCTTTGACACCTTTGAGTTCCTTCAGTTGTTCTGATCAAAGTTGATCATTGCTCACGAGAGCAATAAATTTGCGAGAGTATAGAATTTCGTTCTCCCAAGGGTATCCGATCAATCGCACACCAGCGAACTGTTAGACGGTTCTCACCATTTTCAAACTACCTCACCCCCCAAGCCCCTTCTGTTCCACTTGATTAGCTCGAACACCACCAGCATGATCAAAACGCAACCAGGGTCACAACAATAGTACATGGTTCTTGAAATTGTCACAGCAAATATGAACAAACACGGTAGCGGGGCAGACACGTGCCGATCACACAACTCGGGGACGATCGAATCACGTGGCCTCTATAGAAATTATTGCTGGAGCAAATTTGTACCCAGCACCCATTATATGTCTCCATTCGGCTAGATCTTTAATCTCTCTTGCAGCGTAAAATAATAACCTGGCTGCTGTTCCGTTTCCCACGTATGTGCACACAACAGAACATATCTTGAATCCACATTGAAACAGGTGTTCGGGGCACTTGTGCAAAAATTCTCCACGACAAACCAAACCGATGATGGCACCAAGCTCGATCGCCGCGCCGAAGCTAGGCCTGTTTAATATATTCATAAATCCTCAAAAAAGTCCACATTCAAATGCGCATTTCATCGGAAAAACCTGTTGCGCAACCGTTTCAAACAAGCTCCGGCTCTCGGTGATCTGGAAGTGGCCGTTCTTGTTTTCTACTTGCACAGTGCCTACATGTGTGCAAGTGCAAGCTGTGCACTTTTTCACTGCAATTTTCCCTCTTCCACACGTTTGCCACAACTCCTGCGATAGGGTGGTTCAAGCGTTGATTTTTTTCGAGTTAGTATTTTCGAAACCAGCAGTCCAGGCCATTGACAAGCCTATATCAATAGCAGTGATTGACAGTAGACAGGATGTCCTGGGCCCAAATTGATTTGGGCCCGCTGTCAGCTGTCAAACAGAAGTCTTATCATTTGTTTTGGTTGTTTGTTTTGATGTGAAATACCACAGAAAGCCATTCTTCTGCTTTGTATGACGTACACAACGAAACGAGCAACAACAGACACAACTCTACAATGTTGACATTATTATGACAGCTGAGCTTGCTGAGATGTTGTCTACGTGAAAACTGGTCCTTGTCATAGCCTGCAGCAGTCTAAGTTCTTTGTTTCGTTCAAGATTGGGGCTGGGGGACACTTTGAACCGCCCTATCGTGTTGGTACTTGTTTTGAGTCTTGTTTTTATTAGCTCGAACCAGTGTTCTCTGGTATGGCATCGGCGGCATCTGATGATGATGGTTGACCACCACCACAAGGGTGAAGAAGAGTGTGAGAGAGAGAGTGTGTGATCGAAGTCACTCACCGTTATCTTCAGTATCGGTGGAATGGAAGAGTGGTTCGCTTCTATGGACGATTGCAGTTCTCCAGACGAGGGTACCTGAGCAAAGGATTATACCAAATTGATAACAAGTTCTAATACCAGGTTATCATTTTTTGATCACTGAATATGTTATCATTGATGCTGAATTAACAGCCAAAATAACAGAATGTATAACAAAAACTAGCATTAATTCACCGATGGTGAGACTGAACCCTTCTTACACCCCAAGTAGCACACAAAACATCTCTAATATTCAACACCTAGTTTTAATGTTTCATTTCAGTAAATCTGCAGTAACAAAAAGCATATTTTGTTACAGCAGAGTTTATTTCACGTATGCGATATACGAGGTATTTCATTGGTGTTGCTCAAATGGTTTGCCAAGAAAATTCAAAACAAACATTGGAGTTAGTCAACACCTGTTTGCCTTTGTAAAATTGCAGTTAAGCAATCTTAATCATGACGTTACATAATAATATTTTCCAGTGTATGTGTATGTTTATTATGAAGAAATTTTGACCTCCACTGCAAACATACACAAATTATATAGCAAACTTGTTCCAATGAAGCGTCCTGATACTTAAGATCTCCCAAAACACGTTTTTTGTGCCACATGCGCAACTTAATGAGACGCAACATAAAGTCAACTGAATAATGTTACGTTTTGCAACGTTCAATTGCACATTACCACAACAATTATGACGATTAAAATATTCCAAATGAAATGCAAACTGCCGACCACATGTGTTTTGATATTAATGAAAAATAATCAATTCATAATTTGATCAGAGGTTGTTGTTAATATATAATGCCTAACAAAGAAAATGGCTTAAAGTGTTCGTTATGCAACCTGTAAAGGCTATGATTTTCATAATAGTGGCTATTACTATTTAACTTTTAAACAAGGATCACTCAAATAGTGAGGGCAAACCATTTCCATTTTCGGTCTGCCCTAACTAATTAATTTCAATAAAATAGCTACCTATGTAAAGCTGAAATATATTAACTTCCCAAACAAAATATATCGCTGTGAGATAACTAGTTGTGCGTAAGGAGCATAAGCAGTTATGATGAAATTTGTCAGAAGCAGATAATTTCCTAAGGGTAAGTCGCTTAGAACAGTGTTCCAGCTACAATGTCTTACTTCAATTTTCAATCCATACCACATGTGTGGCACACCGAGGACACACTTTTGACAGTTGACCTTTCAGAAAAAAACAGCAACCTTGCCAATATGCGTTGTTGTTACGAGACATTGTGTTCACTTTGTTTGTTTCGTCACGTCAATGTTGCGAAAGATTTGTTTGTGTAATTCGCATTTGAAATCTTAGAAAAAAAACTAATTCACGTAAATCGATGAGATAAACAATTAAGTATATTAGCAATTTCCGACCAATAATTGTAACCATTGAGGTATTCAGCAAATGAAAGGAGACATGCGGTTCTAGACCCTAGACCGGGTTGCACTGGGAGTTCCGTTGGACTTATGACCAACAGAATTCCGCCACGAACTGATTGTTACCTTTACGGTGGATTGAGATTGTGTATCGGATCAACCCTCAAAATTGCACTCTTCACCTCTTATCGACTGCAGAAGAATAAAATGTGAACAACCTAGCTTCATTCTTTCATCCTTCCACGTCTTTGGGTGCTCGGGAGGAAATCGTTATGAGCAAATTTATTCCACTGAATTTATTCAACCCGAGTTGCGATTAGAATCAAGCACACATGAATAATGTCCATCCACTAATACCACTTTCTAAACTTGGAAAAGCCCGCTTTCATCTAGAAATTTACAATTTATGTCCTCAAATTAGTAGAAGCGATCCGCTTCAGTTGGCCGCTGTTTGTTGCAGTTTTCTGCGTTGTTTCACTTCTTGTAGAAAACCAAAACAAATGCGTGGTTTGCCAGGAACAACAAAAGGGACTGTCTACGACTGCTTAAACATCGGCACTCTTCGGCACCTCACAGGAACACGCAACGCTTGTCTAGGCACACTAAAAAAAAAATAGCACAGGAGAAAGGTGTGCTAGACGACTCTACCTCGCTTCCATCTACAAGAGAGGCTACTAGTGTGGACAGTAATTTTATTACTAGAACGAATATAGATGAATGATAGAGCTATTGATAGTTCCATTTAGCATAACGGCAGGGTTTGAAAGTGGAAAGAAGTACAAGGTGAAAACGGAGGCAGTGGAATTTTAAACGGTGAGATATGCGATCGAGCACACATATCTCTTTGCCAAAGCTACCCAGGCAGGGTCTGGACCAAGGGAAGACACTTTCAGCTCGGCGGGGATCCCAAGTAACCAGCGATACGGCAGCCATACGCATATATAGGGCATATCGCCAGCCCGTCCCTGACGTGCTTTGTCATTGGAAGCTGGATCAATGCGGAAAGGACCCCACCATGATCGAATTAATGCTATATATTTTATAATGCCATAAGACATTGCTAAAGTAGGATTACTGTATTGGTAATGCATCACTACATTCTAAAGCTAATCTAACGCTTCATTACTTGACAACTGTTGAATTCATGCGTTTCCGCATTACCGACCTTGGTTTTTGGTTGGATAAGTGCAATAATATAATGCTTGTGGTTACTTGGGATAGAAACAAAATCAATGATTTCACAGAAAAAACGTTGATCCTATTTCAAGAACAAAATTGTTGCTATGCTCACAACTATAACCTAATCTATTCATTACATAGTAAAACGTTGGTATTGATAAAATTTAAAATGTATTAGTACCTGATTGTATATTTTTCAAATTGCTAATTTAAATCAAAACCCAAGCAATAATATAGGGTTGATATGCTAGTAATGGACCCCTTAGTAGGAGCTTTGAACATTTTCGATGAATTCTATAATAATTTTATTAACTATTTGCACAACAATCCCACATTTGATGAAAATAACCATTCATTTACACCAAAATTACAGTAAACTCTATTTTTGAGGCTAGGTTTTCCTGGTAAACATCGATAATTGCGCTGATCATAATGTGCCTTTTTGGACTCCATTTGTTTATTTTGGACCCGGGTCTATAATGCGCATTATAGACCCGGGTCCAAAAATACGCATATCAACTAATTTGATTAAAATGATTGATCTGACGCAGCTAAACCAATTTGTTAGTCTCGTAGACAAATAGGGTAACGCATATATTTTGGACTTGTATAGGGTTGATATGCTAGTAATGGACCGCTTAGTTGAAGCTTTGAACAATTTCAATGAATTCCATTAAAATTTTATTTACTTTTTGGGCAACACTCCTACATTTGATGAAAATAATTAGTCATTTCACACAGAATTGCGGTAAATACTATTTTATTAGTCCAAGTTTTCCTGGTAGACATCGATAATTCGCGATGGTCAGTTATGCGCTTTTTTGGACCCATTTTCTTATTTTAGACACGGGTCTATAATACGCACTATAGACTCGGGTAGATAATACGCATGCCAACTAATTTGATTATAATGATTTACCTGACGCTGCTAAACCAATTTCTTATCTCGTAGAAAAAATAGGATAAGCGCATATATTTTGACATGTATATATTATGGCCACCTTCCATCACGGAGAGAAATGAGTCTTGTTTTGAAATAACCAACACTATGGTTGAAATGTAAGTCTGGCTCTGCTTGAGATGAAGTTGATGCTTGTTTACTTCAAACTCGCAATTGTATGTTGAAGCAAACCGCTTTTTCAAGTGATTTCTACTCTAGATAATAACATTGTTTTAAATTTAATGTTAGTTAATTGGAACTGCAAGGCCGCTTATTTTCAACCCTAAAAATGTTTGTTTTAACCAAAATTTAATTACTATACACAGTTCTGTTTGGCTGATTCAAACTGTGATCTTAGGTTGAAATAACCTGAATGTTTGGTGAAAATGGCTCATAGTTTGTGGTTGGGTAAATACCAACCTTAAATATGATGGAGAACAAACTACATGATTAGTTTCACTCATATGGTGTCAGTAAAATTCCTATCAGTTGTTCGTGTGGAGACATTTCGTGAGTCCGGAGTGAAATTGGTGATTTCAGTGTAATTTATGACTACAGATTTAAAGTATCTATAGTTATATGTTATTGTTCATAAAGAAATAAATGTACGTATAACCATAGAGCGTAAAGTGATTTTTTTATCTACTATAGGAGACCTTAAATAAAACTAAACGCATAATGTCCATGCCCTATGGTATGCACTATACCTAATACAGTTTTGCGTTTAACGGTAGTCCAGCTAAATAAATGCTAAATAAATAAGTGGAACAAAAAATACGGTAGGTGTAGTACTAATTTTTATTTGATTTCAACTAGTTGGTTGGTTAATTCAAACTATACCGCTGGTTTCAATTACCGATTCGATATTTATTTCAAACAACAAGTTTGTTTCACTTCACGCTAAGTTTTGGTTGGAACAAGCGTTGAGTTTTGTTTGAATTCTACCTAGTAATGTGCTTGTGCGTTTTTAATATTGAAATTTTGTTGATTCAACGTAAACTGGTTGTTTTTACCATACTTTTTCTCCATGATAGATAAAATTCTAAACGCATCCGATGTGTTACAACACCAGACCTATCTAGGTTCAATCTAGGTACACCTAGAATAAAAAATAGTACAATCTTTGATGCATATACAGGGTGTTCGGTTCCTTAGTGCAAATATTTTCAGGGGCGATAGGGGATGATATTTGAGGAAAACAAAAGTTTTACGCGTATGTTCAAATCTAAAATTTTACGGAGTTGTTGAACTTTTTATTTTTTTGGTACATGTTAGTCTTAAATTGGCTGTATCTAAAAATTATGTTATTTAGCAAGATTTTATTTGGGCTGCTGATTCCAAACAATGGGCATAACCGTAGCAGAGATGACTATCTGCTAACTCTTCTGGAAAAAAACATAGCTGTTTTCGGAAACCGTGTGGTACTGTTTTGAAAACATTTGAGTTGTGCATCCTGCGCACTGGACATTACCACGGTTTGGTTGAATTCATGATTTTATTATCTGCTTATTGAGCGCACAACATACCGCATTCAAAAAAAATTGTAACAAAAAACTTAGCAAGATAGAAAGTTTGAGGTACATAGCCAAATTAAACTATCCCTATTTGTTTCAAGAGCGATTTTTATGCTCTATTGAAACAAATTGTTACTTAGGGGAGCTTCAACGTGTAAAAGCGCTTTTAATCGTCGTTGTGAAGTGGAGGTTTTTCTCAAGGCGGCCTACGGATGCTGCATACAATGCCACCGATGCCAGTGTTTTTGGACACGCGATGCAGAAACTGCTTCCTCATTCCCTTGTGCGTAAAATGCGGAGAATAACACCAAACATCCAGTTGCAGTCTTCCAGCAAAAGTCAATCTGAAGGACGATGACAACACACGAAGTCAAATCCGCTGTGCTGACTATAGTGGTAATCATACGGCAAACTTTCGAGATTGGAAAACTAGGAGAATTTAAAATTATCACTTCATTTGATCACTTTTAAAAAAATAAAAAACAAATAGCCACTTACTTCCCAGGAGGTAGGCGATGTCCCGATTGGTCACAATTTCGTCGTGACGTCCACGCTCTATCAAATCAAACCGTACCATTCTTCATTGTTGGAGACTTAAATGCCAGACATCGCTTCTGGAAATGCTTGAAAAACAACAAAGCTGGCAACATACCGTCCCAGGAAGCAGCTCGTTGTGGATTCTTCATTAACTTTCCAGATACTCCAACATTCCACCCGTTCCGGTGACTTTTGAAATCACCCTAACGACATCCCCTGAACTGCACACAAACAAAGTCCGCTGCTATGCTCGCTCAAACTGGCCATCGTTTCAAAAGAGTGGTGAATGCTAAATTGGACCTAGCTGATTCTCTGGTTTCAGACATTTGCAATGAAGCAGGAGTTGATACCACTCTCACCTTCTTCAAGGATACACTTTTGGAAGCCAAATCTATTGCCGTTCCTGAGTTCACCCCTCAGCCCTAATGCTGTGACTCGCATTCCGGAAGAAACTCAGCGTTTAATCCAACTTCGCAACAGACGTCGTCGGCAGTGGATGAGAAATAGGAATCCCCTCTTCAGAGAAATAGTTTCATCATTAAATAATCGCATTCGTGATGAGTGTGCCAGCGCTCGCCACAGATAGTTCAAGGAAGTCGTCAAGAAGCTTCCTGACGAGTCGAACCTTTCAAGTGTCGGTGAACGGGTGCACGTCTGACAGGATGAATGTTCCTTTCGGAGTTCCTCAAGGTTCTGTGTTGAGCCCTACTCTGTACAACATCTTCGCTGCTGACCTCATCAAAGTGGACGGTGTCCACTACTATTGTTTTGCTGATGACACGGGATTCTTAACCTCACACCGGGATCCCAACATAGTAGTTGATAAACTTCAGCAGGCTCTAGACTCGATCAAGGACTACCAGGGCAAGTGGAAAGTGAAAGCAAATCCCTCCAAGTTCCAGGCAATTTTTTTTACGCGTAGACGAAGCCCTAGAAACTTGCCACAGCGTCAAGTATCCAGCGGGGGAGTGGACATTCCATGGCTGCAAAATGTAACATATCTTGGAATGACCGTTAATACGCAAATTAACTTCGGCAATCACGTTAGCAGCTGTATCCGGAAGTGTGACAAACTTACAAAATCACTTTACCCGCTCGTGAATCGACGATCTCGTTTAGATCCAGCTGTCAAGGTTCTGCTGTACAAACCCGTATTCCGACCTACGGTTGCTTATGGTTTTCCTGCCTGGTATATTTGTGCTAGAAGCCACCGCAACAAAATACAGATCAAGCAAAATCGACTACTCAAGATGATGCTGAGATCGGACCTTTAAAATTTTTTGGGTTCGTATTATCAAGTAGATCAATGTATGAGCTAACACATTTTTCAAAATAATGCTGATCATCTTTTTCAGCCTGAAGAACGACGTCGAACACCTCGCTTCTGGCTACACGGAAACAAGCTCCCGATCCTATCATCATAAAGGCACCGCATTACGAGGAAGGAGCTGCGTACATCCGGTTAAACAGACGTGTATTTCCGGTAGGATGTGATATCCCGCAAGCATTTTTACTGCTAGTGCAAACATATTATTTATTCAAATTGAAGTTTGAGCCGCCTCTCGCATTTTTTTCAATTTTTTCACTGGGGCTGTTTTGGCCGCGGACCACAACCGTGAATAACTTCATTTTTAAGCTTGACTAAGCATTTTGAAATATAAATGAAAAAACCAAAATAAAATATGTTTTGAATAATCGGTAACATGAAATGGAAACCAGAAAACTGATTTTTCAGTAAATTGACAATTTTTGCTGAATTCTACCAGCAAAGTGCCGTCAATTCACGAAACAGCAAAAATTACTGAATTTTCAGTAAATTGATAGTTTTTACTGAATTATATCAGCAAAGTGCCGTCAAATCACGAAACAGACAAAATTGCTGAATTTCCAGCAAAAATCAGATGTATACTGAAAGTTTAGCAAACTTCTGTCAAGCAGGATGACATTTCGCATTGCTGAAAAAACAGTAATTTTATATTGCTGAAATGATTACTGAAAATTCAGCTCGGCAAAATTCAGCAAAATTTTGTTGATTTTCAGCGAAAAAAATTTGCTGCGTATGAAGGTTTTTTTGTATGTTAATTTTTCCTTCTTACCCTAATGAGTTAATCGTACTTACGCATACATGAAATCATTAATTAGTTTAATCAACTGTTGCAAGGTAAACCCAAGTCTACAGTACGAAGATCAACTCACAAATTGTATTCGATAAATCTGAAATAAATTATTATTATTATTATTATTATTATTATTATTATTATTATTATTATTATTATTATTATTATTATTATTATTACTATTATTATTATTATTATTACATATTAATCAGAAGCTAGCTTTGTTCTCTCTGCATGCTAGGCTGTATTTGAGTTTATACGTTACGTTCTACATGTTCACCCTTATCGCAAATTGCTCCGGAATTAAGTTCTCTTTATGGAAGAGGTGCTTTATCTCTATCCGCTGATATATTCAATTTGAAGGAATTGTATTCAACTTCCGATATATTAGCAGACATAGTGTTTGTTTACAAAAGCAGATTCGCCCTAGTCAAATGTTGGCGCTGATTTCATATGAGCCTCTGCACGCTGCTATAAATTGTTTTGTCTTTTTGACTTTTACTGTGAGGCGTGTTTTAGTGTTGTCTCACTCTACTCTCACAGAACGCTTGAAAACATGGCTCACAGTAAAATTCATTTTTTTTATAGCTCATTTCATTAAATGAAGCTCCTTCCACAAAATTTCTTTCCGTGTCGGCACCATTCGGGCTACATTCGCTTGACACATACACCCACAATAATGATAATTTTTTTCGTTCATACATTCACTACTCCTCAATCTTCCTCACGCCAGAGGGTATCCGTACACGTTTGTTTACATCGCTGCTCTCACAACTCCACGCTTGCAGAGTCTGAAAACAAATCACGCACACTAATGCCTTAGCGGTAGTAAACATTTCACGCACACTTCCACCCCGCACGGGTGGTTCATTCGCTCAACAAAACAACGTTCCACCACATGCGAGCATGCGACCGGTTCTAAATTTGACATTTCCACTCGAACATGTGCTGCTCGTATTTCAAAGTGGTTCAGTTTTTGGTTGAAAAATAGTGTTTAAATTCATGAAAATCCTTAAAATTGTGTTCAGAATCGAACAAAAGACGACAAGTAGTCGGATAAGTCAAGGTTTAACTGGATTCCTCGGTTTTACGGTGTTAAAAAACGCGTATCATAAATCACTCGTCCGAGAGCATCGCAACGTAACCTCTTCGAAACTGATTCCCCCACCTGGAAGATGACGATCGATCAGAACTTGGACGTCAATCTGGACCCGACCAATTTGCAGTTTTCCGTCTTCAGTTCGGACGACATCAAGCGGATTAGCGTGACGAAGATTGTGACGCCGCGGTCGTTCGACGAGCTGGGCCATGCTATCCCGGGCGGATTGTACGATGCCGCGATGGGTTGGTGGCCGCCGTTTGCTGGCGGGGTGTGAATTGGATTTGATTGATGGGGTTTTTTTTTGTTTGTTTTAGGACCGTCTGGACGGGGCGAGGTGTGTACAACCTGCGTGCAGGATATCACGCAATGCGAGGGACATTTCGGTCACATCGAGATCTGCATTCCGGTGTTCAATCCGTTTTTCGCCAAGACGGTCTATAATTTGCTGCGGATTTGCTGTACCGATTGTTTCCGGCTGCAGTTGCACGACTCGATGAAGAGCATGCTGGAACTGCAGCTGAATCTGGTGGACGCCGGGTACATCGTGGAAGCCGAGGAGCTCGAGGTGTACAAGCAGAAGGTGGCGTTGGATCCGAATGGGGAACTGCCGGAGGGGGTCAGCTACTATTCCGAGCTGCTGTTGAACCGTAAGGATGGATTCGAATGAAATGAGGGGAGTTAATTGTGTGTTTTGATTTTTAGATCCGTACAACAAACTGGGCAACACGAAGAATTCGGAAGCGATTCGGACGGCGATCGTCAATACGACATTGAAGGAGGGCATCAGGAAAATTTGCATTCACTGCCAGAGCTTTATTCGGAAGGTGCGGGTGTCCAATAAGCGGCTGGTGTTCAGCATGACTCGGGCCGAGATGAGGGATTTCTAGTGAGTGGGGGTCGTTTTTCTTCTGCAGGGAGATGGAATTGATGATGGGCTTTGAATTTCAGCGAGAAAAAAGGCATGCAGGATGTGGATGAGGAGAAGACGCGTGCGACCAATCGGACCATTTTTGCCGAGGAGTGCCAGCGCTATTTTCACGAGTTGTTCAAAAACGACGGCTCACTGTTGAACCTGCTGTGTCCGATTCTGCAGAAGAGTGCCCGTTCGATGAAGAATCCGATCGATATGTTCTTCATGGACGTGATTCCGGTGCAGCCGCCGCTGGTGCGCCCGATTAGACGGATTGAAGGAATGGAAATTATGGAACATCCGCAGACTACGATTCTGCGGAACATTGCGATGGCGAATGCCACGTTGAGGGCGGTCCTGGTGATGTCCAAGAGGAGTGATGAGTCACAAGAAGACGGGCAGACTGGAAGCGGTGCTGTTGAGACCGAAATGAAGAAGGTCTTCGCCACGGCCAGGGGAGATTCGTCCAATGAGAAGCTGTACTTTGCTTGGATGGAGTTGCAGAGCTTTGTGGATCAGTCCTTGGACATAAACATGGCGCAGGATAAGAGCAAAGCACGCGGCTTCGGTCTTAAGCAAATCATCGAGAAAAAGGAAGGCCTTGTGAGGATGCACATGATGGGGAAACGGGTTAACTATGCCGCCAGAACTGTCATCACGCCGGATCCGAATATCGGAGTGGACGAAATTGGCATTCCAATCACGTTCGCGAAGAAATTGACATACCCTGTGCCCGTGACGCCCTGGAATGTCGCTGAACTGAGGAAGATGGTCTTGAATGGACCGGATGAGTACCCGGGTGCGAATAGGATCGAGGATTCCAACGGGCAAGTCAGCAAGATTTCCCCCTTAAACGTGACGCAACGGCAGTCGTTGGCCAAGACTCTGCTGACCCCGCATAGCTCGAATGAGCAGGGCGTTAAGGTTGTGCATCGTCATCTGCAAAACGGCGATATCCTACTGCTAAATCGGCAGCCGACTCTTCATCGTCCGAGTATCATGGCTCACAAGGCCAAGATCCTCAGCGGGGAGAAGATCTTCCGTCTGCACTACTCCAACTGCAAGTCGTACAATGCGGACTTCGACGGCGACGAAATGAATGCCCACTTTCCGCAAACCGAGCTGGGACGCAGCGAAGCGTACAATCTCGTTGCCGTTCCCCATCAATATCTGGTCCCGAAGGATGGAACCCCATTGGGAGGTCTGATCCAGGATCACATCGTTTCCGCCGTGAAGCTGTTCATCAGAGGCAAGTTCTTCAATCGCGACGACTACCACCAGTTGGTCTTCCAGGCACTGTCCAACCACCGTGGCAACATAGATCTGCTGCCACCGACCATCCTGAAACCGGCCACGCTCTGGTCCGGAAAGCAGATCATCTCCACCATCGTGAAGAACATCATCCCGAAGAAGATGCCCCACATCAACATGATCGGAACGGCCAAGCTGGGCAACAAGCACTGGCAAACGGAACCGGCCCGTGATTGGCTCGCTGGCGGCACTCCTCTGGTCGGCAATCAAATGTCCGAATCCGAGGTATTCATCCGGGATGGCGAACTCCTGGTTGGAATCCTCGATAAAAACCACTTCGGAGCTACCCCGTACGGGTTGATTCACTGCATGTACGAACTGTATGGTGGCCATTGCTCTTCGATCCTGCTGTCATCCCTCTCACGACTCTTCACCTACTATCTCCAATGGGAAGGCTTCACCCTCGGCGTTAAGGACATCCTCGTACAGAAAACGGCCGACAAAAAGCGAGCCAAGATCATCAAAGCTTGTCGGAAGATTGGCCACGAAACGGCCGCCTCCGCCCTGGACCTCCCACAGGACGTTTCCCCCGATGAACTCAATGCCAAGATGGAAGAAGCCTACGCCAGCAATCCCAAGTTCCGCACGATCCTCGATCGCAAGTACAAAACCGCCCTCGATGTCTTCACCAACCAGATCAACGAGGCGTGCATTCCCGAGGGCTTGATCAGCAAATTCCCGGACAACAACCTTCAGCTGATGGTGCAATCCGGCGCCAAGGGTTCCACCGTAAACACGATGCAAATCTCCTGCCTCCTGGGGCAAATCGAACTCGAAGGCAAACGACCTCCGCTGATGATATCCGGCAAATCCCTACCGAGTTTCGCTAGCTTCGAAACCTCCCCCAAGTCGGGCGGATTCATCGATGGGAGGTTCATGACTGGCATCCAACCGCAGGACTTCTTCTTCCATTGTATGGCCGGTCGCGAAGGATTGATCGATACGGCCGTCAAGACCAGTCGGTCCGGCTATCTGCAGCGATGCTTGGTGAAGCACCTGGAGGGCTTGAACGTCAACTACGACATGACGGTGAGAGATAGCGACAACAGCGTGGTCCAGTTCATGTACGGAGAGGACGGCATGGACATCTCCAAGGCGCAGTTCATCGAGACTTCCAAACACCTGAACTTCCTGGATCTGAACCGGGACGTGATCGTGCGACCGGACACTGCCAAGAAGCTCGCCAACGACGACGAGTTGAACGATCAGATCAAGGCTCACGTCAAGAAAATGAAGTCCTGGTGCAAGAAACATGGCCCCAAACTGCAGAAGACCCGCACTTCACCCTTTTCAAAATTCTCCACAGACGTCACCGAACAAATCCGCGCCGAAATGTCCGATCCGGATCGCCTAAAAACGAAAACCGGCCGCATTCGACTCACGGAGAAAATCGTCAAGAAATGGAACAAATCCACACCGGAGGACAAAAACAAATACCGCAAGAAGTACGCCCACTGTCCGGATCCAACGTTCTCCCTATTCCGCCCGGACAGTTGCTTTGGAGCGTTGTCCGAACACCTCGAGGACCTGGTGAAGCAGTTCGAGAAAACGCAAAACCCGCTGCACGACATGGACGAATTGATGAAGATCAAAAACAGCTACGCCCTGGTGGCCCCTGGCGAACCGGTCGGAATGCTGGCCGCCCAATCCATCGGAGAACCGTCCACGCAAATGACGCTGAACACGTTCCACTTTGCCGGTCGTGGTGAGATGAACGTGACCTTGGGTATTCCTCGGTTGCGCGAGATTCTCATGCTTGCCTCGCGGGTCATCAAAACCCCCTCGATGGAAATCCCGTTCCGTCCGCACAAAAGCCAGAAGAAGCTGGATTCGGTCGCCGAGAAGATGCGCAAGACGTTGAACCGAGTCACGGTGGCCGATGTGCTGGAAGGTTTGATCTCAGATTCAGATTCGTTGATCGGCCAACAGCCTTAGAGTTCTGTTTTTTCCCCCATTGCAGATATCAACGTGAAGTCACGCCTAGTCCTGCTCCCAACCCGAGGAACGCAGCACGTCATTCGATTCAACTTTCTGCCGAAGGATGCCTACGTGCACAACTACCGCGTGGAACCGGAGGAAATCCTGCGCTTCATGTCCCGCAGCTTTATGAAGTTCATGTTCCGCATCATCTTCCGATCGACCAAGACGAAAAACGTGCTGTAA